>JAGXCT010036360.1:112364-180265 GCA_022495035.1 Philopotamus ludificatus | reverse complement strand
AGTTTACGGTCGAGCTATGCATGAATAGAATGCGCTTGCGTTATTAGAGTGAATTCCGCGATTTATTTTGAAATTCGCGTTATCGTAACACGCGTTATTGGGGGTATTATTGTACTACTTAAAAATAATTAAATAACTACAACAATCTACTAGATTTTCACCTCTCTAACCTTAATTTTCGCAAATTCGTTGATTAGGCAAGCGTAGTTTAGAGACGTAGGCATTGTGGATTCAATGAAATAAATGAAATTATAATATATATGTTTATGTTAATTATGATTAATTTTATGAGAATTTACGAAAAAAAATAGAAATACCAATGAAATTCTTTCAAATTCTTAGCGCGAGAGAATCTGGAGATGATTTTTTCATTTGCAGATTTCACGATTTATTTATTTTTCTAGCTTCTCTTTCAAACAGGGGAAATATTTAACTTCTCCACGACTTATTGAAATATTTTGAAAATGCCTGTTCTTATAAAATTCCTTTATTGTCCCTGAAATTGAACTTCCACAAGAAAGGCAAAATCTCGGAGCATCTCAAAATTTGTTAGCTCCAAGTGAGTTTCCTCACTTTCCTTAAAAATTTCGACTATTGTGAGTAGAAGTTAATTAAAACGCCGAAGAACATGTCCTTTACTGAACCAACAAATTTTTATGTGGGGCAGGAGTTCTGAATACCAGAAATTTAGCTTATCTGTCAGAGCCTTGACCAGACTGTTTCTATATTTTACTTAGAAATTTATTTAAAAAAGGCAATTTGTTAAATATTTTATTGAAATTTAGTTCGATAAATATTTAATTTCGGAGTTCAATAATAAAATTTCAGAGGCAAATTCATAAATATGATTAAATATCCTACGCGACCTACCGAAATGCCGCTGCTTGGCGACCACTGCTTTAAAGTATTTTTTTAACAATGAAATATTTTTTTTTAGAAAAATGTGTTGGTTACATATTGATATATTTATTTCTAAATGATCCGTTTTACATGAAAAAAATGTCAAATGATCTTATTTTACATTATAAATATAATATTTTATTAATATCGATTTTCCATTTGACTTTCTTTTATTAATTGTATGTTTAAGCTACATAATACTTATGAAAGAATCAGCTATTATAAAAGAGTGGAAAAATATACACATTTAAACCTTGGTACTGATAAAGGCATTTTTAATATATACAAATTTATGCTAAAATGAGTTTAGTCTTATTTTAGGCAATAAGTAGAACGATTATTAAAAATAATAATTATTTTTCAATGATTGTTACATATTTTCTTAGCCTATTTTGACATTGTACATATATTAGATGCTTACTTTATTTATAGAAAATATGGAAAGATGTTATGTTTTTCTATCATGAATATTTTAAGAAAACATGTAAATTTTCTGTTTTTATAACATTAAGAAAATGAAGATATCAGTTATAAAATTAATATTAACGAATGAATACAATTGAGAAAAACCATCATGGCCAAAAATGTGCGAGACGAATTGAGCTCTGCCCATTTTTCTCTTCGTCTCATATATTGGTCTGAGATTGAGAAAAACCAATATAAAGTATTGATAACTATAATTATATTTAACCTGAATTTTAATTCACATATTGACTATTGATGGTTTAATGATTTTTTGTCAATTAAAACCGCGACAGCCTTAATAATAATTATTTAATGGATTCAAATTTATTTAATAAAACAAAACAGTACAATTAAAAATTCAATTAAAGAATTTAAAAGTTATGTTTTATCCTAATTTAGTTTACTACATATTTTATATCCTAATCAATAATATTATTCTGACGCAATATTTAATTTAAAAAAGAATCTTATGCATTTTGGTTCCCTTTAACTTTTCATCGGATGGCATCGATATTTACATTCCCTTATATTTATTTACATGGATTTAAAATAAAAGAATAAAATTAGTGAGCTGGATTGATAATCTAAAAGGGTAATTAAGAGGTCTGACAGGAAGTAACTATGGGAATTTGATTTTATTTAACGTACTTTTTTCATTGAACTTTGTTTAGGGATTGATTTAATTTAGAATAGATTTTGGGAGTCTACGATAATAGTACCTTTCAGGGATAGTAAAACCTAGTAATGACCGTGTTTGAATTGAGGTATATAGAGGTATTTTTTTTCAGAGTTGCATAGAATTTGTAAGATAAAATACATATTCTATTTATTAATATATCCGTTTTGTATTCTTTTCTTTGTTATTTTGCAAGCTGAATAAATAATAATCTTAATAAGTAAGTTTTGTAAAATACGACGAATTCAGACGTCTTTCTTGTGTTAATAGGGCGTTTACAGCGGTTGCCGCAATCTTTTGAGCTACGGTTGCCTTGTCAAATTTACTTCAGAGTCATTGTTAGCGTTTCGTTCACATTTTTCAGCATCTGCTGCACCGCTTCATGCGTTCAAGAATTCAAAGATTTACAAAGGTTCACAGAATTAGGATATAGAGTTAATTTGGGCGTAGCTTATCTTGTTTCGTGGCATTGATACATCTGTGAAAATCGTTTGAAAAAGGATCTGAAAGAGATCGCTCATTTTTTATGGATGTAAAATTGATGTCACTTTTACATATTACAAAATAAAATTCCTATTATTATTAGAAACTGTTTCGGTTTAGATTCGAAATATTTAAAGGGCGCTCCATGAATCCAAAGAGAAAATAATCTGGGGAATATGAAAACTGTCGATTTTTGGACTATTTTTGTTTTAAGAAGGCTGCCATTATCGTAGGAGAGAATTATTCCTTTTTTGTTGAACAAAATTAGACGTTCGGGCGTTGTTTTCTCAGTTAATCTTTCCAATTACTGACAAGAAACATATGTTTGTATCGACCGGTTTTAATAATTCCCGATGAATTATGCCCTTTACATCCCATCAAATGCAAAAAATATTTTTTCAGAGGGTTAGATCGGGCGTTTGGGTCGGAACGGAAGTTTGATTCGGGGAAAGTCTCGCCTTTTTTATTTATATTATCGTAAACGATCCGTTTTTCATCTCGTTACAATTTGGGGAAAAAACGGTCGAATTCTTTCCCTCGACAACAAAGAATTGCATATGTCCTCCGCTCTCTTTGTTATCTTCGGATAGGGCGGGGGTCTAAATTCTTATTATATTTGTTTTACCGATGTGTTGCAAATGTGACTTTATAGAAGACCTCGGAGATTTGAGGCTCAATATGTCATCGTTAAATTTAGAACGTCGTCTAGATTCAGGGTACTTTTTTATTCGAACTTAAATTGACATCTACGTCTTGTCAGCATTCGAACTGTGGTATAAAAAAAGTATAATGCAATGTCCGATGGGTCTTTCGTAAATTTCAGATTTCTGCATTTCGCTCTCAACAATAATACGAATCTTATTATTATTAATTATAAATAATGCTGAACAATAGTTCTAATTAAAAAAATAAAAATAAAAACGCTCTCTTTGTCGTAATTAAACACAAATTGTCTTCGAAGGTCGGATTATAAAATACGCGATTTCTTTCGGGTATCTTTAATATTTGATTATGCGAATTATTATGGAAACTGTTGGTCGTTTTGATTGCGATTTCGACGCCTCGCGACTGCGGCTAGACGATTTTCCGTCGATACTTTGTATAGAGTGTGTCGTTTTCCCGATTTTCTTCGGACGGGGGGGAACCTTTTCTCTCGACTCGCGGGGGGCTTTGCGCTCTGTTTGAAAACTTTTTTTGTCACGGGATTTCGGTTACGTAAATACGGAGAGGAAGCCGGAGCGAGACGGTGGCGGACGGAGCGAGAGAGGCGAGGCGGATGCGTGCGCTATCGGAGGCCGAGAGGCGAGAGCGGCGGGGGGCGGCGAGGGTCGGGGGGCTGCGCAGTGGAGCCCGGGGATGCCGGGGATGCTGTGCCGTGCTGTGCCGTGCCCGAGTGAAGCCCGAGCCGAGCCGAGCCGAGCCAAGCAGCTGCAGGTTATGTCGCCGCCTCGACCGCGCCGCCCGCCAGGTGCCGCACGAGCCCCGCACGAGCCCCGCACGAGCCCCGCACTTGGCCACGCCTGCTCGCTGCTCACTGCTAGCTGCTAGCCCGCTCACTACTAGCCGCTAACCGCTAGCTACCCTGACCCCCTGCACTAGTGACGGCGATCAATTGACAGCGGCTCGAACACACCCCCTTTCGCAGTGGGCCTCGCCGCCGTCGACAGTGATAACAAAATAATAATAATCCGAGAACAATTTCGATAAATCTAGATTCATCTCGTGTGACATTAGTGAAAAATATAATTAATATACCGATTTTCTCGCGTCGTTATCGAACGCCGTTTCGATACGTCTCGCGTTAACAATAATTTAAATAATATTAATTTGTCGTTACGCAAATCGGTATTTATTTAAATAATCGATAAATATCTATTATTATTTAAAAATAAATAATTAAAATAAATAATTTTCGACGATAAACAAATTTTAGTGTCGCGAAATTAAAATTATAATAATGTTTTATAATAATATATAATTATTAAAATTTTAAAATAGTTGCCAAGCATATTCTTATTATATGATTTTCTTCAAACGCGTTCTGATCAAATTAATAATATTTATTAAAAATTGTTCCGCGTAAATTTTCTGAAAAATATCGATCGTCGAGACGAAAATCTGCGGCGAGGAGTTTTCCCGCGAAATTTGCGGATCGCTCCGAAATTAATTTCGATATTTAAAAATTCGCCCGGCTTCGTTTCCGTCGTCCCGGGGGACGTCTGCGGTAATTTCCGGAACCTCCTTTATCCTCGGGGCCTCGCTATATTATTTATTCCGTTCGTTAGATCCCGGTTTGCCGACTTCGCATCGGGGTTAATTAATTATGAGGGCGAATCTAATAGTTTGCGCTAATATAATATGATCCTCCGTTTAGAGCCCGCCGCGTTTATTGCCCTCCCTCGACGGCCGCGAATTTAAATAATATTTAAATAAAAATTGTTAACAATTTGTTCGACGACGCACACGTAAGCGTAATTAATCCGCGAACGATTCGACCGGTCGATCGATTCCTGTCCGGTCGATACCGACGATTTCTAGTTCCGATCGCCGCAGATTTAGTCTCGAATCCGCCTCGCTTCTCGTCCTAGTCGTCGACGACGATCCGCGTCGATCGTCCGAAAAATTATTGCAATATTTATCGACAGTCGATAAATACGATCTTCGTTCCGATCGAACGTTTCTCGTATTTATTTCGAGTTTGCAATAATTGCGACGATTCGAATTTAATTGTTTAAACATTTTTTTCACGTAAACGACGCTATTATATCGTTCGAGGTAATCGACGCCGTTTACGTCCAAAATTTAATTTGTCGAGGTCGTCGACTCATAATTTTATATTTTTTTCTCCAGCGCCGGGTGATTTCGTGTAAATAAATATATTATTTATTGTTATTAAATTGTTAAACAATTTTAAAACAAATATATATATATATATAGACGTTATAGTGATGATAGTAAATAAATATGACTCTTTATCGAATTAATTAAATTATAAAAATATAATCGACTCTCTTAGTGTTTGAAATTTAAATAAAATTGTAAAAGACGTTTTCGCGGGAAAAAACGCACAATGGCGGCGACCGGAAACGACGCCAAAAAAGTCGGAAGTCCCGCGCCGGCCGTCAAAGCCGACAATCATGCGTCTTCGCCCGGCAAGAAAGGTAAGAAATGTTTCTTATTATTTTATTTTTTTGCATGAATATTTTGCGAAACGATAATTTTATATTTATTCTATTGCGTCGGGTTGAAAATTGTATTTTCTCATTTTGTTGTGCAAATTTTATCCGGGTGTTTCCCCGGGGGCCCTTCCGGCGCCCTGCTCCTCGGCCGCCGGCCCGAATCCGCTTATATCCGCTGCCGAATTCGCCCCCGCCCTCGCGAATTCGTCTATTGATTTTTAATAATTTATTTTGCCGAGTTTTTACTTAAAAATTCAATTTTCTGTGTCATTTCGTCGAGATTTCTTCGAGCGGAGTCGCCGGAGCTCGTCGACGTCGACGACGGATGTAGCGAGTTCTTCTCGCGCTCGAAGCTTTGACAGGATTTGATTTTGTAAAACATGCCGCTTTTTTCGAATCTCGAACTAAAAAACCGGATGAATGCCGAACAACTTTTCATCCGGAAAATCTGAAACTTTCTATGAAAAAAAATTTAATAACCAATCACGTTGCACCTGTCGAGAGCATTCTATGCCGACGAAAAATATTCCGTAATATTTTTATATTAATCCCTTGACATATGTGACGGAAAATATTTTTTTAAATATTCTTCTATTTTATAAATATATTTACAACTTGCGTATTACACATTTTGTGTAAATTTATGAAAACAAATACACAATTCTGGACTTATGAGAGATGTCTTTAGATTATTTTCTAGCATTCTTCACCGAGAGTATTTTTTTTAAATATCCGATTATAATTTTTTACGTTTAATATATTTTGCAATAATCAAAAATAATTAGAAACGATGAAAATTATATTTTTTTTATGTAGAAATTAACAATAAATCTAAATCAAGAACCAATTATGCTGATATTTTAAGAGAGGTAACAGCTCTCCTGATTTTATTAAATATCTATGGATTAATCATAAAAAAAAGATTATTGCTGATGTCTTTCATATCTTTAGATTTGTACCTGCTTTAATAACAGCAAAGATATCTTATCGTGTTTATTAGTTTCAATAGAGTCTGAATTTTTTTTAATAAAAGAAAATTAACTAAAATGAAGACTTGCATATGTAATTATTTGAAATGAAATTATCGTTTATGAATTTTAATTGATCCTTAAACTCAAACAAAGCTGTAAATAAAAATAAAATAAAATATAAAGAGTACCGAAAAGAAAATCATTTTTTGTACATATCAAATTTGAGGCATTTTTCCCGGGCACAGTAAGGTAATATATTTTTTTTCCTAAAACTTGGTACTAAGTACTGTATTTCAAAAAAAGCGTTAAATAGTATATGCTACTTTCGTCGATGAAAGCTACGGAAATTAAATTTAAACTAAGTTAATTAGGCACTAAATTATATTAATTAGGCATTTTTTACAGACAAAAGTTGATTTTGGTCGACTTAGGACTTAAAATTTAAATCAAGATGACAAAAACCTTAAAGTATTCTTCATATATTTTTTAAAAATAAAACTAGTAAGATTTTAGAGAAACAGAGATTAACAAAAAATAAAAATTTGCATTTTAAACATAGATTTTGGACAAATAATAGATTTATTTTCGTTATAGCGTTAAAAAAATGTAATAAATATCGCAATATTTAAAAAAAATATAAAACCTACTTCATGTTGATGATAGATTTCGAAAATTATTTTACGAATAAATAGAGCATCTTAATTAGTACTTAATTAATATTGGGGATCATTTAAACAGAGAAAAATTTAAGATTCTAAAATCAAAAAACGGAGGAAAATAAGCATATGTTGATTTGATCCTTTAATAAAATTAATAAACTCAATTATAAACCTAAAATGATTGTCAAAACGACTAATGCAGAGAGAGTATCGCCTTAAAAAATTTCTAAGAGTGCCTTGATATTTTGTAAAGGGAATATTATTCATCAAATTTGGTTTTTAAAGTCGAAAAGACGGGACTCTATTTGAAACGAATGCCAGCTGTTTCTGGATTTAAAAGAGCAGGGAAGTGTTTAATTTTTTTGCAAAATTAAAATGAAAATCATTTTCGATTTAACAATCAGAAAATCCTTGTGGCATATTCTTAAAAAATATACCAGTATTTGATGAAATAATATTGCAATGGTATTAAAGATGAATTTCAAGCTCTTTAGGTGTTGGAAAATATGCCGGGCTATCTTTTAGAACTTGAGTTTCTGCACTGATTTTTCATTTAAGTGGTATTCTTACTTCCGATTATGATTTCTATCGTACAGTCTAAAGGATTAAGGTCCAATAGTCACATTCAAAGCTATTTATTTAGAAAAAACTATGCACCACTCATTTAAGAACCATATGGAGGTGACAAAAATTTCTTGTGGGTTTGGTTAAAACAATATATTATAATAAAGGCTATCGAAAACATCGATAAAACATGGAATGAAGTCACCTAGTCATATATAAAGGATGTTAAGATAAGAATATTATAAGAAATTCTGTAACAATGATTGAAATTAGACTTATGATGATTTCCTAAGGCATCGAAAGTTGATGTAAATGGTATTCAGACTTAATTAAAATCACATGGTGAACCCTTAATTAATGAAGAACTGCTAGAAACCGACTGCAACAATAATAGCACAAGAAAATTACTTATCGGAACATTTTCTTCTGCAAAAATGTATTAAAGTTGTTGAAGAAAACGACAAAGATCAAGAGAAAGTGCGCTCAGTAAACCATGATTGTAACAGATTATTTAGGTAGAACCAATGAAAATAAATTGTTTTTGGACTTAAAATAGTAACAAAATAAATTATTTTTGTTACAGACTACACAGTTGATGAAAAATCGAGAAAAATCGAACTAGAAACATGTTTTATCATATATCGTAGTTTTTGCATAGCCTCGATAGATAATTAAATACTTTTCGCAATTTGTACTGGAATGAAATCGAACTTATTGAATAAATATATAATTAACTTCGATTTGATTTAAATCTCATCGAACAACACTGCAACTGGCTTT
The DNA here is from genome assembly GCA_022495035.1 of Philopotamus ludificatus. Lineage (NCBI taxonomy): Eukaryota > Metazoa > Arthropoda > Insecta > Trichoptera > Philopotamidae > Philopotamus > Philopotamus ludificatus. Next base: position 171,588 of record JAGXCT010036360.1, on the reverse strand, counting down.
GGCATCTCATTCCAGAAGCAACTGTTTCATTATTGCAAGCATGAGTATTAATTAATATTTAGGAGTAGACGTCAGGTTAAAATCGACTGCATCGGAAGCCGTCTTGGCTATAGCACCAATTTCAAATTTAATATTTCATCGTTGCATTTTCCGAATGCAATGGGGAAGCGGGAGTCGGCGGAAAATGACGTTGGCTCCGGGCGAAAGATGCAAATTGAGAGCGATGAAAATTTTCAGCGAGGCGGCGAAAATTTGGCGCTGAAAAATAATTTGCGCCCTGCAAAAATCTCATAAAAATGTCGCGAGTGTTTTGAATGATAACTACACTTTCTGGCTCCTTTGTGACGAAAGCGTGCTTCAGATAATGCTGAAATATTTTAGCAGCTATGCAAAAAAAAATGTCTTTGTTCACGCTGTATTTTAAAATACAAATTAAATTTTATAGAATCTTATTCTGCATAGAAAAATAATTATCTTATTATTATACTTAGATAAATTTTAATATTTATCAAACGCAGATTTGTTCTAGTCTGATTGTTGAGTCTCATAATATACTGACCTCACATGTTCTGTATAAATAAATTAACATTAAATATATTCTAACCCTCCATGACCCAAATATTGTATATTCGCATACGTTCGCTCCTTAATTAAAAACCATAAATAATTAAAAATCTCGCATTCAAATCGTACAAATATATCTGACATCTATAGAATTTCGTACGTACATAATGCGTATTTCAGTACAAAAAAATTCGTAATATATGTATATACCGAAAACAGAAAATGGAAAATATTTTCACTATCAAGGAAAATTATTCCACATTCATTAGGTCGATGTGGATACTTTTGGATATATGAATATAATTACTTAATTAGACTTAACGCCAAGGGCCCCGTTGGATGTATACGTGAAAATTTTACCGAAATGTGTTTTAAGTACGGAAACGTGAAACGAATAATTGCGTTATGCTCTGAAACGCGCCGCGACGCTAGTATAAATTTATTCGACGCCGTGGAATTTTGTGTTTATTTATTTCGGCTGTAAAATATTGAATTTGCAATTATAAATTTTGAGGATTTGTCTCTCGTTTTTTTTATGTTGAACCCTGGATATAACTTTCGAATACAGGATGATTTACAATGCAAAATTTACGTAATTTTCCTAACTAAGTCGGTAATTTAGGACAAGATTCTTAATTGTATCCCTCACGTATGCCGCAGGGCTTTGTGTGATACTAGGTTCTGCTCGGATCCGACGCCTTAAGGCGACGCCCAAAGGCGCCATTACACCCTTCTCTGTTTTCATTGTGACGCCTTGACCCGGACCGGATAAGCTACAACACTGTCACCTTGACACTGAATTAATTACAGCAGGTAATATAGGCGAAACTGCAGCCTAGGGCATAAAAGCGTCGCGGCTAATGTTCTTAGTTTAGATAAAAATGCAATATCTTTATGGACGACTTTTTAACACCGCAGAGAAAGAACATTGAATCTTTGAAACTATTTTTTGTTTGACGCCGTTTAAAAATAATAACAATACACAAAAAGCATAATATTTTTGTAGGCGACTAGAGATTGATTAAAAAAAATATTCTTCTTACGTAAGAACGTTAAGGTTTGCACTTGGTTCATTAATAATATATTTATTTCATATTATGATTTTTTCCATTATTTCCTTTTACATATTCTTTGTCCATTTTTACATTTTTTCGTTTATGTTTTTCTTTTAAAAGCTGTCACTCCACTCAAGCGGTGGCAAAATCTCTAGTGAATTACAATGCGACTGAGCTTTGTGCCAACCGTGATTGTGCTGAGGGTGACAGTGAAAAATTACAATGTAATTAAATATGTAAAAACTAATCATTACGTATAAAATTACGTAAAACCCAGACGAATAGTAAAATAAGCAGAGCCCAATATACTAATTTTTCAGAGATGTCCTAAACAACGAATTTAATAAAATAACATATTTCTTTTTATTATAATTTATTTAAAGCAATATCCTAATCAATGTCTCTATTTATTTTTATACCTTGATAATATTAACACTTAAACAGCCGGTAGCCTATTTATATGCTTTTCTATACGCGGTCATTATCGGCCGGAATTTCTTTATTTTTACAGTGTTTAATTAATAGCATCATTCCTAACTAAAGACTCATTAAAACTCATATGTTAATCAGTATCGGCCAAAATTAATTCTTGAAAGCCGAGAAAATAACTCGACTTCATTGTCATCATAGCGACAATAGCCCTATTGTAGAGCCTTGGCCTCATCCAACACCCTTCTCCATTTTATCCGGTCTGCCGCCACGTCGCTCCATTTTCCGGTAAGTTTCAATGATGCAGTGTCTCTCTGTACAAAATCCAGCCATCTCAGCTTTGGTCTTTCTTTTCTCCGGGGACAGGAAGGCTCGTTGACCATAAGCCTTTTCGGTGGCTGACTATCCCGCATCCTTGACTCGTGACCGGCCCTTCGTAGTCTGACTACTCTGACAACAGCTGTGACCGGTATATCCTTGCATAGTTGGTACAGCTCCTTGTTGCTTTGGATACGCCATTTTCCATCATCGAATCCGATTCATATCCGTATGTTAGAACGGACCTGATGAGGATCATGTAGAGCTTGACTTTAATCTTCCTTGGAAGGAATCTCGATCGTCGATGTTATTGAAGTCTAAAGTAGCATCGTTTTGTGAGCATGATTATTTTTCATTCACCCAAAAAAGTTTCATTATTATTTATAATAAGCGAACCGAGATTTATGAATTCCTAGTCGGCCTCGAAGTCGTACTCTTCGACTTTCAGGGGTTCAAGGATTTGTCCTTGGCATATGGCAATGTAAATCTTTTTAATTTTATGTTGTATGTGATTGGATTTTATATTAGATTAGTAGCTTTGTTAAAAATGCAACAGTAAATGAGCAGCTAGTTATTTTTCCGCAAAAAACATAATAAAAAAATAATTTCATATATAAATCGATTTTAAATAATGGAATTTGTATGACTTTATTCCATCGTTCAAATAATTTCTATAAAAATCTATCGGCTCCGACTGGAAAAACGAAACAAAAAAAAAATACTGCTTTTTCAGCTTGCCATTTTTATAATCCATCGGAACAGATGAAAATCAGATGAAGCAGTCAGGAAAATAAGATAGAAGGCGAAGCATTACGTAATTTAGTTAGAATTTTTTTAGGCCAAAATCGTCCTATTGTTTTATTGAATCATTCAATCTGTTGAATTGTTACCAATAGCTAATTTTTGTTACAGTTTCATCCGATATTGAAAGCTTTTAGAAAAGAATACCAGATATAAACATTTTTATTCTCCAGTTATCAAATTATCCAAAACGGTGGCTGGAATTAGCTAGCATTTAAAGGAACATAGTCAAGCATTATTCTTGCCATATTTTATTCACCTCCTAATACCATGAAGAGCTGTGTTACTTTAGGTTTACTAGTTAAGTATTTGAATCGACGAAAAAAATAATGCGATCCCTCTCCTTTTGGTTTTTAGGTCAAAATCTTTCAAATGATTTTTTTTATCCACCAAAAATATATGCTAATATTCGTCTATATTGTTCAGTGTTTAAAGCTGTGTTAAAAAGTGCACTGGATTAACATACATCATTGAGATCTAATTATGAAATATATAATAAATAATAAATCGGAATGTCTTCTGAATAATATAAATTGTTGAGGTGTTCAATTTTTAGTGCTATTAGTTGACTGATTGGTTATTATCCCAAAAAAATGTAGTGTTTGATAACCATTCGCCTTCTATTAATCCATTTGCAAATTTCTCTACATTATTATAATTGATTTAAATACAACATGATAAAAAAGTCGATACAATCTTTCTTTAATTGTGTTAAAAATGTCAATATAACTTCAGTATGAGTTTTTTTCCATTGATTTCACTTAAAGTGAGGACTTCTGGGAATTAAGTCTTAAGATAATCTTTGTTGATACGTAAGCCTTATATATGTATACCCTTAAATAAATATATAAAATAATAACAAATAAATTATATTTTTTTGGGTAGGAAAATGTAGGTAGGAAATTTTAACTCGATCCTTAGTTATATAACCGATTGAGACTATATTTTTTTGCATAATAGTTTAAGAGAAAGAATCATTTGTATATAATTTCTATGCGTTTTTCTTCGTAATTACCTCGTTAAGTATATTGATTTTGTATTTATCTTCGGATTTAGCTCGTGTTAACACTCTGAAAGCTGATACGTATCTATAGCCTATCTAAAATTTAAACTAATCCTAACTTTCCTCTCCAGGCAAGTTAGGATATTGTAGGAAATAATTATTCTCGATGATTAACACATTGATATTTTAGTATACTTTACTCTATATTATATTGATTACTAATTATTTTTATATATTTATTTAGAAAATAATTGTTTATATTAGAGTGCACTTTTACATCATCGACATTCTGTTCAATAAACCGGGGGGGATTTAATTTCAAGGTGTTCCGACGTCGTTTCGCCCTGTTTACTTAATTCAGTGTCAAGGTGACGGATGAGGGATGGAGGCAAGACGTCGCTATTTTTGTAAGCTGACCCAGTTCAGAAATGGAAATTTTAAATTTAATATTCGCAAACGTGTCGTAAACAGGTACACTACCGTTTAAATCTCATTGTCTGTCGTGACTTTTTTTGAATTGTCTGTGACCCAAATAAACACACATATAAGACGCCGACTTAAAAATAACCGTCCCTCATATGCAACAATATTGCGATGCAATTGTACATCCGAGTTTATCTCTGCAGAGCAGGGGGGGGGGTTCGTTATATTCAGCATTTGTTGCCGTGGACGTTATCAAAGTTGCAGTCGAGTCGGTTTCCGGATTTTTCCCGGAAGCGGAAGCGGTCTCCTTCTGCTTTCCCACACACCCCGTGTTTGCCTTTGACCGGCGCAGTGGTAAATTAGCAATTTAACTTTTCATTCGCCGAGTTTTATTACATGTCACGGCCAGAGATCGCGCTAATTAAGCCGACGAACCGAAATTTTAAAATTGCCAAACAATCAACAATTGCAAAATGTTTAAAAATCCAACGTTCCATTAATATTCGGGCGGTGAAAGCAACGTAGATGCTGCGGTTAATTTATGGAAAGCTCAAAATTCAACCCTTAATCGACCGGTCGGATGCGAACACAATTTCGCCCAAGTGGGGGATAAGAATTAGGATTATGCAAAATCTGCAATTTACAACAGACTAACATCCTCGACGCTAAGAGCGGGGGACATCTGTGGAATATATTTTAAATTTCAAGATAATTCTTGGACGATTATTTAAAAATAAGCCGATAATCGAATAAATTTAATTAAGCTTAAAAAATATTATTTAAAAATAATAAACAATCCCGGTTTACAAATAAATTACACTTACTTTTTTTTAAAATCTACTCCCATCCGTTACGGCGCCTCAAAATCAACCGCGTCGTCCAAAGGGGGTCTCTCAGAGATACCCTAAGCATTTCAAGTCAAGATATTGATAAACTCTTTATTAATATCTTGATATTTTTAAAATAAAATGGATTATTCTAAGCATAAAAATAGTCATTCATGCTTCATAATTTAGTAAATATTTTAGATTTTTAACTAATAAATTTGACGCTTAAACGACAACATCTTGGCGATGTCTCGCAGTAGACTAAGCTCTTGCAGTTTGTATCACTCGCACTCGGCTCTTTGTACCAGATGCGAGCGGGTATAAATTCCCATGCGTGTCAACAGCAGCGAATATTGTTGTTCTAGTTTTTTTCGCAATTAAGGACAAATAAGATAGTCTGTGACGTTTGTGATGTAGGATTTATGAGTTACTCGAGAAAAATCAAAAACTTAGGGTCTCCAAATGATCCCATTGGTACGGTTAGGTTAATCAAGAAAATATATTAGATCAATCTCAAGTAACTTCTGATATTTTCAATCGAAGAAAATTAGTCCATGATTTATTTAAATATAACTGTATTATGAGTCATGGTAAGGGGATTTTTAGAGATATTTTTTTTGAGGATTTGAGCCTCATTTAATTTTTGGGGTTGTTTAAAATAAATTCAATTAAATTTGGACACCAATTGTTTTTTGGTCATATTATAAATATGATAAAATTCTATATTTTTTTTTATCAACAGCATATTTTATTATGTATAATACTGAAATTAATTTACAGCATCTTTTGGTAACATTTTCGTTGTATTTTTACCACAGAAATAATTAAATTTAATAAGATATTACTATATTTTTCTTTATTAATCACTCCTGTGGTCAACCTCTTGGGAAAAAGTGGGTAATTGTTCTTGAAAGATCAAATTACGACACTTGTAGGAGAATGACCCGAGCTGGATTCAGGCAAATCAATATAAAAAGTTTCGTGTACGATGTGCCCGAATCCAGTTCGGGCAAATCACTGTGTCAGCAAAATACCTACCCGAGTTGTGTTCGGGCAAATCACACAAGGGGTTAATATATAAAATTTACATCTTTGCAATTTCTTTTCCTAAATAATATGCTTTTACTATTTTTAGGATTTTTTATACAAATTTCTATTGTTTTTGTATGTTTAACCCGAACATCAACCTTGCAATTACGTATTTAAATTAAGAATTTATTTATTTATTGAAATGTGATTAAATTCTCTAAATAATAACTGTATGTTTTTAATTAATAACAGTTTAAAAAATAAACTACGTATTTAATTTAATCATAAATTACAAGAATATGAACCTACGCGTATTAATTTGAAGGAAGTAAATATTTTTCTTGACCCTTGTGTAAAAAAAATGCGTTTTTTGTCAATCTATGTATTAGATAGAGTAGCAAAATAGAAAATTCATTCGATACTTTGATATTTGTTTAGAATATTTCTTTGTTTGATAAATACGTATGCGAGTCAAAGAGAATAGGACGTAAAGTATGCATGTTTGTTTTGTACGTTTTTGTCCCGATTTCTTTGATGTTCTTATATCAAAAATAGTATCAATATACTAGGGCTTAGTAAATGAAAAATGTCCACCTCTCCTTGGTTTTTTATTCGCAATGAAATTCAATTCATTCAACGTCAACTCATTTAAATCATCGCGTCAAAGTGAGCGATGTAATAGAACTTAGCTCTTTTTTATATTCCACATTTAAAAGGAGCAAACCGGGATAAGTGTCGCAGAGTAATGACATTTCAGCTGTAAAGGTGTGAAATGAAGATAAAGAAGATTTATGGATTTCGTAGAACAATGTAGTTCACTCGCTTCGAACACATACACACATAAACTCAAGGGACACGGCAATAAAGATTCTGCAATACAGGCGCCAAATTTACTAAGAGCTTTACAATGTAGCGATAATATTTACTATACCCCGATAAATTAAACTTGCATATTTCACAAGGACACAAAGCCCCGCTCTCCATGGCCGATCCCCTCGGCCCCCGGTCCGCCCCGCATTCCGCAAGAAGTACAGAAACCTCCATTACAGCCCAAAGCCGTTTCCCTTGTCGGACACGTGACACTAATGAATCTCCGGCAGACCGACGTTCGTCAAATTTAAACAGGGCCCTGTCTGGGGTCTGTTACATTTGAATTCCGAAACTTTCGGGATCCAACAAACGACCAACTTAATTCACTAAAAGAAAACTTTGGGCGTCCCGGCGTCGTCGGACCGGCGTCGCGCGCGCCTCTCGCCATCCAACGGTTATTAGTATTCGGTCAACTTTTGAACCCGGACTCTGTGTATTTTGCAATTCCAATATTGACGTTTTGCGGTTCAATTTCAATTTTGCACAGCATTGGGATAATATCGGAAATTATGTAATTTTTGTTTTCCGACCGGATTAGGCGTATAAATTAAATTTCCAATGTTTAATATCAAATGAACAATGCCACTGTTAAAACATTGCTCGTATTATTTCAAATACCATGAAATGAAAATAATTAATTTACCTTTGTGATCAAACGTTGTATGCAATTTAATTAAAAAATACAAAATGCATTGTGTTATTTAATATTTTGGGACTAAAAAAATGTACAACTTTACTAATATAAACTAATAATAAACTGGAAGGCAATGACATTTATTTAACATGAAAAAATACTATTACTCTGTAAAATGATTTCCATTGTCCTCTATCAAATTTTTCTTCAGTTGAAATATTTTTTCGATTCCTTTCATGTAAAATTGTTGCAGTTTATTTTATCAAAAAATTAATCCAAATGTTTTTTCTGCAACTATTTACCAAAATTGATACCGTTTTTGACAGTTTGGGCTTAATCTTTCTAATTAGACAGAACATATTATAATAATTTATATTGAATTACACCGGAAATATTTATTAAGTATCTTTTTCAAGATTAACGATGGTCAAGGGCTTGAAACTGGTACTTGATTTGAAGAAAGCCAATGTTTTTTTCTCTTAGGGTTTTTGTACCACATTTTTTCTAATACCTAGATAAGTACGAGTTTGTGTCATATTCAAATTTTTTGCCAATTTTTTATATAGATCCTTTATAAATGATCTTGTACTGTTGACCTCGGATAGCTGAAATAATTTCTATATGGTTTTTCTAGGGTAGGGGGTTCCACCTTTTTTTTGTTTTCTTCATTTTGGTTATTTGGTTAATTCTCTATCACTACTTTTAAATTTTTTCAACCATTATGTCATTTTCAAAGTTTTAAGACGTCTCTATAAATTTCTCACTTGGTTTCGGTAACTTCTTTTGCCTTCAATTCCTCATCAAATAAAAAGCATAACAATCCTAAATACGCTTAATAATCTGGCCTTGAGATTTTTACTAAGGATTAAAAAAAAATCATCGACTACACACAGAGCCAGAAAACTAATGTACAAACATTTTCATCTATAAAGCAAATCTTAGTTTGAATTTTATTATTATTTATTTTTTAGCCCCTGATATTTGGAATAGAGGAGGTCCGAGAAACATGTACACAGCACCTGTTTTGCAGAAAATAAATTTGTGGTTTTGTCTTTTGTATTCTATCTATCTAAATTCATATATATTTTTATAAATATAGATAGAGATAGCAAATTTTAAACATACAAGGTTTTATTAAAAAAATAATTGATTTTTTTTTAAATTCGCTAGATATTTTATGTTGTTTTTTTTCAGGAAGATTCAAATTATTGAATGTATCTTTAGTTAAAACGACTTTACCGTGTTTCAGCTTCGGTATTCGCCGAAAATAGCCCCTTCGACTTTATTTTTAGTTCCAAAATTTAGAAACAAGGCGTATATCGCTTCTTTTAATACTGTGTTCTTAAGAAAATTACTAAAAGAATATTTATGGAGCTTGGATGACATTTCCCCTCTTCATATAACTCTGACATAGATCCTTAGATAGATTGTTTAGATCTATAAAAAATATTTAGTTACATAAAAAATCAAATTCTAACATAAAACCAGTTAAAAAAACGCTATATGAAATACTACATTTTTTTCTGAAAGGATTATAATCCTGTTATATAGTAGAGAAAGGTTGTATCAAAAGATAAATAACAAAAATTCTGAAAAAAAAAAATCAGCAAGATTCGTAATATTAATATCGAGTACCAATCATGAAATTCTTAACTTTATAAACATATAAATTCTGCATAAAAATGTTTAAATTGTAGATGAAATATTATAGAGGAAAATATTTATTGTATGATAAATACATTTTTCTCGATGGAAAAGGCATAATGAATGATGCTTGAATTTATAGATATTGTGTATTGAAAGCTTCTCGAGAGAAGAAAACGCATAGGGAAATTTTCTTTTTAAAGCTGATGTCAGAATAAAAATTGAGTACCAACATCTTTCATAAAGCTATTAATTTATATAGAGGAAATAAGAGGAAAATGTAAATATGCATAAACTAGTGTCATTCAGTGAAAAATGGGAGCAGCATTTAGTGCCTCGGGATTATTACACTTTCCGTAGCCCCCTGGAGGGCTAGGGCAGGAGGAGGCCCTCGTAAGAATAAAATCCAGTAATTGAAAGGAGCCCGGCGAGTGGAAACGAGAGGGAGGGAGTAGCCAGGCCTGCTTGCAGCAGCAGGGGTCGGCAACCCGCAGCACCGGCTGACTGCATGACCTAAATTCTCATCCCTTTTCCATTCTCCCTTATCTGGAGCAGCGTGACGTCACTAATACTAGAGCCAGATAAGGCAAACTCGTTCTATCTTTCCGCCTACACTTCGACAATATCGACTACCTATCCGCTCTACGTCAATATTTATTCGTGGCACATTCCCTTTTTGCAATTCTATCCGCGGATTTATTTTTTTCGCCGTCTATTTAATACAAATCCATTTCTCATCCCATCGGCGACTTTGTCAATGGATTTGTATAAGAAATAAATTACGCGTAATTGGCGCGGCCCGTAGTCCCCGACATGGTTCATAAACCGGAGAAATGTCCTTATTTTAAAGGACACAGATGGCCGTAATTCACGGACCCCAATCTCTCTGCTCTACCCTTGCCGACTTTATGATTTATTTAGGGTGGAATTTTTTATTCGACGATATATCCCGGGATATTTAAAATATTGATTGCGCCACTAAAAGCATTCTCTCTCTCTCCTCGGTATTATTTTATTTTTCCGATGAAAATTTAATGAAAGGGATTTACTATTCTATTTTAAAACTTATCAAAAAGTTTAAGTTATATAACACGATCCACTAAGATGTTACAATTATCGAAGGAACAATTGAATCAGAATTAATTTAAAAAAACCAGTATATCTATACAGCAAGGAAAATCGCAAAAAACGACCGACCCTCTGTTTATTTGACTCCATAACTCTTGCACTCCATGACACGCCGACTTACACTTCACGCTGACTGAATTCGTTCCTGAGTTTACAGTCCAATGGACCATATTTCCAATATCGTACCCCATTACAAATTCCGATATCAATCCCGCGAATTTCAAATAGCGTTCGCGCGAATAATACAATTCTTGACATTCGATACTCCTTTACAGCATCTGTCGTTTGAGCTCAGATTGAATAAGAGCATCCGAATGCCTTCCGATTTACAGACGAGCTCTCCATAACATGTTGTCGCCATGATATCGAACCGTGCGTATATACCAACATGCCGATTGCGCAACTTAAATAATCCACTTGCGACCATCTCCCTAAGAGGCGTCGCTCCATTTTGCTCAGCATCCAATTTACCATCCGGATAATATCCATCGCCGATAAAATCGAGGTTCATAGAATCTCGTGCTTTTTCTACCGACACAGAATCAAGTGTATCTCCGGATCGCCGGGGACAGAGAGAGCGAGGGAGAGGGACACAGAGGCAAGTAAGTCCCTGGCTCTTATTAATGAGCTCCTCACCCCGAGGTGACGACGCCAAGTGCAAAACACGTGAAGGCGGATAAGGGCCCGGCCTTTCGCGGCTTACCCAGGCTTATCGGCTTCCGTTCCGTGTCTCAGAGCCAGCAAGACAATGATGATTACTGAAAACGAGACCTTCGCGCCGACATCGACCGACGCTTATGCTTTTTTTGTTCTGCACAGGGCTTCCCTCGGCAATTACTGTCCCCGGGTGACCCTGAACGACGCCCTCAATACCGTGGAAACTTTGTCTTAACCTGAAAAGATGCGCTAAGCCCATTAGAGTTACGTGTTGTGCTGTGTCAATTGCTCTTTGAAGCGGATGAATAGAGGATTAGAGCTATAAGGCCGATATAACTATGGAAAAACAATGTAAAGTTCTAGAAAATATCACTTAATCCGCTACTTTTCACTCTAATATTAAATATTGATTAGTATCAGAAGTAAAAAATATAATTCAAAATAGACAGAAGTTTGACGAGTTGTGTACATGTTTTTTGTTTTGCGTAAAACTATCATTTTAATTAAATATATGTGATAATTCTTTATTAATTCAACGAGGATATTTTCTGAGGCTGTTGCCTCTATATCTGTCTGCTGTTGTCAGTTGTCATTTCGATAACATCTGCCATGGCCTTGTTAGCGATTGAATCTTGATAAAAAAAGCACTGTTCAACTGTTGATGTCTTTCGTCGGGTTTGGAGTTGAAAATCAATATATTAAATTTATTATACAAACAAAAACAAACAAATTATTCTAAGAATAAACATAGTTATTCATGATATGCTTTTTAATTTAGCCATTTTTTTAATTTTTAACTAATCAAGATGACGCGTAAACGTTTGCTGCAGATTGAGCTCTCATATCACGTGTCACTTACATGTTTAACTCGCACTCGGCACATCATATCGGATGCGAACGAGAAAAATCATCGCGCGCATGGCAACAGCAACAAATATCGTTATTTTTTTGCAATTGTGTGGACAATAAAGGATTATGATTATTTATAAAAAAAAATATTTAGACTTTTTTAGACAGATTCAAAAAAGTTTGTGATATATACAAAAAAATTGGGGTCCACAATCGGTACAACTAGGTTAATCAAGAAAATATAATAACAAGATGAATGTGAAGTAAATCTGGATTTATTTTCTTAATTCAATGCTCGTTTTTTTTCTTTTATTTTTATATTAAGAAAATTAGTCAACGAGAAGGGATTTTTGTAGATAATTTTTTCGAGGTAGACCTTATTAAAAGTAAAGAAATTTCTAGTTAGCTCAGACCAGCATTTTTTTACTTTATTATTTAATTTTAAGAATTGTTCGGATTAAATTAGATAATTAAAAAAACTAATATCCTTCTTCGATCGTTATTTGAACATTTTTTGATCCTCTATTTTTATCATATTGAAGATATGAAAGTCATAATGCTATGTGCAATAAAATAATTAATATTTGACTATGTAACTTCGTTACATAGTAATTTTTTTTTAAATGGTGATACTAGAATGGTTTCAGTCAAATTAAAATTAATATATATGTTTATAAAATTAAAGCTGCTGAAATATCTTGACCTTATACATTTCACCGCATAATTAACATATTACCAACGAGAAAAAATAATGCAATTAAATTTTAAATATAAAAAAACACAAAATATTCCTGAAACGTTTCCCCTAAATTGCTTTTTTTTACAAAATGCTAATATTCTCGAGGTAAAATTACATATTTCGTAAATATATAATACATTTCCCAGCCAAATAAAGGTTAATACTCTTTGATTGACAATGCATTTTGTAGAAAATAGAGATTGAGAGGAAACGTTATAGGAGGGCTGACTGTAGTATATATAAAAAATCGTAAATAGATTTGCAAATCTAAAAATGTAGCTAACTCAATTTTACAAACTAAACTTAGGTTCTAGATATACTAATTAATCGAATAAACGCATTCCTATCCACATATTTTTAACAAGGCTGTTAGCATGTGCGGTAAATAAGCATTTGTCACACCAGGGTGACCCGCAACGATTAAATTATTATTTACATTTTATTAAAACATATATTTGTTATATTTTTTTAATATTTTTTTTAAGTGAGCCACGTTTTTAAAGCGCGTTTTTAATATTCCGTTCATGTAATTTATACATAACACAGTCGATGTACATGGCGAATTTTAATTTTAGCAAATAAAAAATGTAAAATTACAACGTGGCTCGCTACAAATTTAATTTTATCCCCGCGTGATTATATATAACGTAAACGGAATTGAAATTTATTTAACACAATGGAAATACAACGCGTGTATCGGAGAATTCATTAAGCCGCATTAACCAAAACCAGACGAATTGAGGCTTACGTCCTTTGATTTTGCTCACTGGATTCGTTCCCGCATTAATTGCGGAAACAATGGGGAGAGGATATGCGGAAGTGGATCAAAGGCGGAATTTTTAAATAATTGAAAAGCAAAAGCACATGCAGCTTTTTGAAGCTAATTGTTATATAATTCCGATTTTTTTATGTATTTACTTTACATGGCTTTCATTATGAAGAAGCTCAGCTATTTTAATGTATTATGTATACGTGTATACGAGGCGGGGGTCTTATAAAAATTGCAGAAAGGAAAAGTTCATTCAATTAAAAGTTTTGTCCTTTGGCTAATTTGTGAATTCGCTCGAAATGTGACCCAGGGAAAACTTGAACTTTCAGCGGGGAAAGAAATTAAAAATTATCCCCCCCGACTCCCTCTCCTACCTTGTAAATATTAATTTCCGGGCGATTTGCAATCTTTGCAACTTCAATAAAACAAATATTTGACTCCGACTCTTTTAATTCGCGTACACGTCCAATATTTATTGTGTTCTTTTTTGATAAACGTATAAATAATTCTGTGACGACGGTCCCTTTCATTTCAATTTCGGTAATAAGCAAAATTATATCTGAAAGGACTCGGTTTTCACTTGTTCCAGAAAAACCCTTGGGGAAATATAACTGTAAGTGGAAAGTTATTTTCTCATCAGATGTAACAAGGAGTTGGTGTGAGTTGTCCTTTATGGAAAAACACATTTTCTCAAAAAGTTGTTCGGACGTTTATACATCTTCTTGTGTATTGAGATTAAAAATAAATTCCGTTTATTATTTTTAATATAATGGTATGAATCCAGGATTATATTCGTTATTAAAAAATATGCTTTTGTTGTCTGGATTATAATGGGAACAATGCAGATTGCAGTGCGATAGACACGTAAACCATTGTTTGGCATGATGTTGTAATATGACACACATGCACTGGCCTGAATACGTAATGCAACTAATTAAAATTTTCTTTGTTTTAAACAAAAAAAATAACGCGGATGCTGTGCCGGATATAAATGCAATTAATTTATTTTTAGAAAGAATCCAATATCACTGTGTTTATTGAGTTTCTGAAAGAAATAGCGAATATTGCTAAAGTTTATATCTACAAGAGCTACGGGGAGGAAGCTTTTTCGCCTTCATTCCTTCCATTCCAGAAATAATTGCACTTCGGATGCAATGAAACGCGGAAAACTTTTTTAATGAGACATAAAAAATAATTTTAATTCATCTCCAGCTACAATTATTATTTTTTTAATTAAACTTTAATAGGATTTTCTTAATATTTCAATATGAAATGTATTTATATCATCTCGATGGTGGTGTTAATGATGATGTATAGTGTGTTCGGCATACTTCTTGTTTCTTGTTTCTTGTTAACGATTCGCGCCACCCTGTATTTTAAAATTTTGGCAGTTTTAATGTAATTTGTAGCGTCGATGAGCAAGTCTTGAAAGTTGGCTCTCACTGTGCACAGGAAGAGGCAACGTCTCGGAAACTCTCATCCACAGCTCGGAGGGTATGGAGGGCACGGCCCATTAACTCGTATCGCCATTTCGGTCCTGGCATCATCCTACTGGTAATGGGCTCGACTTTTACTTATTAGGCGGTAATTAAACGGGAATCTCGGGACAACTTCTATTTACCGAGGGATAACGATCCTACGGAAAGTATATTTAATTTTATTTTTTTTATTTTTCTTGAGCCGATTTACCGGGAGAAAGTACCGGAAAGGGATTTAAATCAGACTTTGCTAACGAGTATTGCGTAATAATGAGCTTTATTTCGGGAAAATGGCTTTCTTTTAAAAAATGAAATATTAAAAACGATCGCATTACTATACGTATGGTATAATATTTATGATACAATTTAACTAAATGGTTTATTTCACCCCAGGGGATGAGCGCAGGGTAATTAAGTTTTATATGTTGCAATTTTATAACTAAATTTAATTATATGTATATGAGAATAAATAAAGGGTTTATAATTTGTATTAATTGTGTAGAACGAAGCAGATGTCGGAGAGCGCTCTCGCACAGTCTTTTGGTATTTTTAAATTATCTCCTCAAATTTATATCCTCACAATCAATGGAGGATAATAAACAAAACCAATCAGTATATCAATGGTTTATTAATTTTTATTATATTAGCACACTTGCCCATGACGAATCTTGACATTAGCAGACAAATTGTACGCTTACATTATTTTTAACTGTGAAAAAAGTGTTTTTGTGTACTGTGAAAAAGAAACTTTTGTCTATAAATCGCACCCATATGACTTCTACATATTCCTAAAAATAAAAAATAAGAAAACGCGACGTTTTATTAACATTGAGAACATAAATATATCTCGAGTATATCAATACGATAAGAAGTAAACATTATTTTTAATATGATGATCGATATTAAAAAACATAATTGATTCTCTAAGATTATTGTGATTTCATCAAGGCAAGATATAATTAAGATATATTTTATTTATTTATTATATTTGAATACGATGGATAGATGGCATAACATGAAGATTCAGAGCGCCATTTACCCGTACAAAGATTCGATAAAGATTCTAAAGATGCAAGGGGAATGAGTCTCTCACATTAATATTCCCCCGATGTCAAACTCCGACATCGGTTAATTTTTAATATTATTTCAGTTGGATTGAAATTTATATTTGTATTAGTTATTCAGCGATAGATAAATGGCATTAAATTAAATAAAACACGCTAAAATACCTATATAAAATACCTATACGAAAGCTACAACTCCCATGGATGACGAAATAACACATTTATTATTTTTAAGAAGCTTAATATAACATTAGAGAGATCCCCAAGACGAAAACTCTGAAGACTTCTAGAGTCTAAGTTGAGACTTTGATTACAACAAAAAAAGTTTATTAATTAATTATATATTAATTAGTATAATTTGATATTTTTAAAGACATAGAGATTAACAATGAGCGTTAAGAGACTGGATTTTTAAAGTTCCCTAAATATTTTACGGACCCTTTAAAAAAGAAAAGTAAAATTAGTAGTTTTAGATTCTGAAACCTAGAAGAAAATCCAGATCGAAAATAAAATAGATCGGTAATAAATATTATATAGCAGAGTCCTATGATCAGAGCTGCTCGACCCATTTACTAGAATCCTGCATTAAAAAAACATAAAATAAATGTGAATTTCTTTACGGGAGAAACTTTGTGCATGACTGAGAGAAGGTTTCAGTCATGAACAAAGTTTTCAAAACGATAATTTCAGAACATAAAAATACTAAATTTGAAGGAATAGAATACATAAGAACATTTCTCCCATAGGAGTACTATATAATATATAATTAGTTAATGCAGAATTTGATTTATTTGACGTCTTTCTAAATTCCTGCGTCCTTGTACATTTCCAAGCACGGCGAGTTTCTCTAGGCTTTCGTTTCTTCTAGCAAGATGCCTGAAATATCGCAGAATCCTTTTGAGCCATGTGTTTGAAAGTCGGTCGTCTTTCTTACCGGAAGCAGATGTCAAATGTTATTTTTGCTGATTCAAATCGGACAAAAGGATGAGAGGATCCTCTTTAAATTGTGCGCAATAATCGTAAAAATTCTCAGCTTCTTAATATTAAATGCACAAGCCTTTAAAACTCTATCCACTTTTAGTCGAATCTATGAGTTTTACAAATCTATTAAAAGTGATATTCATTAGAAAAATAAAAATAATCGTTTATGGCAGGGGTGAGCAACCTTTTTTTACAACGTGTCAGCTACAAAATTAAAAATGTTGTGCGCGCGGATGTACAGAAATAAAACACCCATTAATATAAATACTATTAACCTAGTCGTTCCCGTTTAAATTTATTTTACGTATTTGTAAAAAAATGGGGAATTAAACATACCCTGCATTCATAAAGACATGTGAGAAATGTTTTCCTTCTGATCATATTAATGAACTTAAAATATTAATATATTATTTCATATTAATGAACGAAATAAAATGAACTGAACTCAAAATTACAAACTTAAGTCTGATCAATAAAATGGAAAGGATTGCCAACAGTACAAATAGAAAATTGGGAGTGTTTGAAAAATCCAACGATAGCTTTATTCATGATTTCAGACTTATTATTGACTTTAAATGATATTGAAAGTGCACAAAACCTTCAATTAAATATTAATAAAAATATAATTCAGCAATAAAAATTTACTTAGGTAATTTTATTTCAATTATTCCTTTTCACTTGAAAGGTTCGCCATTGGGCTTGTGGCTTTGAATTCACTGCTATCGTTACGTCAATGTATTAGTTACCTTTATGTTTATATATCTAATACGTAATAGTCAAATATAAATCCTACATGTCCCATTTTTTTGTATTTGTCTATAAGTGTCCAAAGAATAAATATAAATAAAAGAACTGCAGAACTGCAGTGCGATATTTATTTTCGCTCCGTACCGGATGCGAGTGAGAAAAATCATCGCGCATGTGCAAGTGCGAGTGAAACCACGTGCGACACATCGTCGCATTAGTAAAAAAATCTAAAATATCGACCAAAATATAAAGCATATCATGAATAACTATTTTTATTCTTAGAATAATCCATTTTTAAAACATCCACTAGACTTCCGATTATTTATCCTTTATGTCCATAGAGCATTCATAAATAAAATAATATATAATAGATATCAGCCATCTAGTTTTCGTTCAGAAAGGAATTAAAAATGTATTAAGGTGGTGAGAATTAGTTATAAACAATAAGGGTAGTTTTATTTTCTTCCTTAGGATCTCTTTTCGAACGACTTATTACATTATTCATTTAGTTTCGTCTCTAATTATTTATTAAGTATTCCACACGAATACACTAACAATTAACGCATGAATATTTTATTAAGTTATCCTATTATTCGACATCATTGTCGCATCCCGTCCCGGAGCTTTGTCCCGCCCAATTTGGCCAACTTAACGGGGACTCAGCCCTTTTGTGCTCTCGTCACTATATTTAAATTAAACGGGCCGCCATTTAAAGTTAGCATTCGGTATATCGTTAATAATTTTTAATTAGCAACAGTATTCGCCGAGAGCAACAGAGCGCCGGCGTTCGCTAATTGGAGTTAAAACTTTGCCTTTCGCACATTCACCGGGCTGAACAATGGCGGCGGAGGTCCGAACAGTGTCGCCAACCGAACAATACAAACATGATTAATACGCGAATTTCGCTATTTTAATTCCAACATTTATCAGGCGTAATCTGTCCGGTCCAGGTTCGAAAACACTGATATTTTCGGCGCAAAGAATATATATATTTTTTATTCGGGTTCGCTCTCTTTTTTGCAGGCGACTCCATAAATTGTTCGGCCCGGTATAACTCCGGACAGATAGCAGGGTGTTCAATTATTTTTATTGAATTTTTTTTATGCCATTGGCTCCTAAGCGATTTTTTTTGTTCAGGGGTAAACAATATGTGGGTCGGTGTCGATTATTTTAATGTTTATAAATGGTCAAGCCGTTCGTGTATTATACACCCGACCGTATTATTATTATGAGGATATATTGTGGTTGTAAATTGTTATTTTAAAAATTCAGGGCTGCGCCATATTTCGAAATTAATGTCCGCGATAAATCCGGATTTAATACATCACACCTGTACGTATATAAATATTAATAAATTGCTTAGGACGCAATTATTTTTTTTAATTCGGGCCGTTCTTTGTTTGGTTACTCTGAAAGCACTCCGAGTCAAATCAAATAAAAGACGAGCTGCTCATTATATTTCATTCGCTGAAAACCGCAACTTTGCGGCCGCATATTGCTTCTCGGTACAGTTTCCACTCAAGACAACCATGTTTACTCTAACCTCAAAGGCAAAACATAATAACAACACGGCCGCAATAATAACGTTCGCTGTGCGAAATTTTAGTTTAAAAAAAACATTTCAAGCATTATTTTTTTGCTGCAATATCAATGAAATATGCTGGCGAATTTGTCTCTTCCGTTGATCGACAGACGATTTCCATAAAAAAAGAGAAGGGCGCTATCTCTCAGCGCACTACGGGGACTAACTCGTGTAACATTTTTGCGAAATTGCCATAAGTGCTTTCGTGTTTCTCGAATCTTTAAAATTTTCCTTTTTTTCTGCAGCATTTTTTGCGCGATAAGCGTACGCATGTTTTATGCATACCGCGAAATCTAGCAAAATTTTTACATAAAATAAAAAAAGTGTACATCTCTTCTGCGAAAAAAATTATACAATGAAGATAGTTTTATATTCAACTAAGAAAATATCGATCTTTCTTTTGAAAATATTTATTATTATCTTTTAATAGAAATCTATCAGTATCTTATGGAAACATTTGTTATTTTGTCTTGAACTTCAGCCAATTTATATAAAATTCTTATCTGCTATCCTCAAACTCGTTCCTTATATATAGAGATTTCTAAACATAATAATAAATCAATGTTATAAGCTCGAAATGAAATATACAGAATTTTTAATCATAGTAAATTCATTTTATAATGATTATGGCTTTATTTATATTAGTAAATCAAAAATCGTTCTTTTCTTAACGGACGTTTTCAATTAGCATTAGTAGCGGTTTTTCCTGCCTAAAAAACATAGCGGATAATAATTAAAATATTGGTTCAAATGATTTTCAATCTCTGCCATATTTAAAACAGTTTTTATCTAAGCGTATACTTCATAGACCTGTAAAGGTAATACTCGGATGGAGAGAGGTCTAATAGAAATTAAACTATATTGTAGATTATCGAAATGCTAATTTCTGCAATAATTTCCCAATGGTTTAATCGAGGATCTGTTCAACAAGGGAAATCAACACGCCGTCGTCGACTTCGAAGGGTCGTTCTGATTTAGGTGCATCTATTAAATTTCCATTGGCCGATTTAAACGTTTGAAACCAAAATTGGCAGCTGTGTACTGTTAGTACCTGGTTGTTATTTAGTCGTAAAGCAGCATTATACAATGTATGATGTGTCCTTCGTCTGTTTCAGACATTTGTGATTTAATCTTTAATAATAAGAATTATGTAAAATAAGACTCCTTCAAGAAATAATCGTATAATAAAATGCATCGGTTAATAAAATGTCTGATTTCTTCTTGGTCCCTCTTTTATGTATTTTCTATATATCAATGTAGTACAAAGTCTTTTATGTCGAGTAAAAGAGAAAAAAGTGGAATTAGTCAAATTAATAATAGATAAGAATATTTTTTCTAATTTTGTCGAATGAATATTTATCTTAAAATGTTTGAAAAATATATAACCACGAGACTAGGGCCTAAAAATATGCTTTGATCGTGTAACTTTTACTAAGCTAAGGTAATTCAAATTATATTTATACTTCTAGCAAAAATCTATGAATTCTTTGAGATCTGTAGTGCTATTTTGGTAGATATATTGTTGTTATATGCTACAGAATCCTCAAAAAATATTTATCGAACCTCTATATGAGTGAGTATAGAGCTCACACTCACATTTTCTATAATTTCCTATATAAATAATCTTCAAATAAATAAAATAAATAATTATCGCGAAAGAAATTGACATATCCGAAATAATAGATATAAATTTTAAAACTTATCGTTTTCGTTCATAAAAAAAAATTCTGCTCACATCTGCTTTTTCCGAATCACGAGAGTAAAGATTCGTCATTGTCTTGTCTTAATCATCATTTCAGTAAACCAGAAATTAATTATAGAAATAAATTTAGGCCCTCTTAAAAGTCATAGTCGATCTATACGATTCACGGTATTAATTTATTGCGTACATCCCTGATTTGTATTTATCCTTCTATATATATTTTGCAACATGCAGTAATTTAATTAGATAATTTCTTATCGTTTATTTTATTTACTTTGCGTAAATCTCTATTTATTGATTGGTACAGTATTTTTATCGTGTTATTTATTATTTTAAATATCAACATAAAATTAATTTGTTTATCAAATCATAAAAACAGCACTCCCCTCTATTTTATTTTTGTATCAAACGTATTTACTCAATAAACCCTCATTAAAAATAACAATCTGATACATAATGCTAATCCTTTCAAATTTAAACAAATATATATTTCCTGTAATTTTTGGTTATACTTTTACTTATAAAATAACCCTTAAAAGTTCTACATAGATAAATACAACAATTGATTATAAATTAAAATTTTAATTATTGAGTAAAACATTTAAATGTTATTAAAAATAAATAATTAGTTATGGAATGTTTTGTTAATTAGTTTAAGTATTATAAAATAATATTGAATTATCCAATATTTGAATAATGAATCATTTATTTGCTCCATTCATACGAATGTGTCTCATAAGTATGTATACTACATTTGTAAAAAATTCTGACCAAACCCACACGTTTTCCTATTATTTTTTTCAGCGTTAACAACTGACAAATGTTTATAGCCCTGCTGAAAAAATTGTCCAAGTTTTTTCCCGAAGCCTTTTGTTCAGTACAACGTGAGCCATAATGGCGGTTTTATTACTGGCATTCCCCTTACTTTACAAAATAATCCCATTTCGCATTGATGGTCCGGGGCGTCGTCGGCGTCCAACGATAGCTCGTATAACTTGTCCTAACCCGTTGACACATAAAATTTTAATCCGATTGTTAAAAAAAAAACAAGCCTGCGAAACGACGTCAGGTGTAAAATCGAGATTTATCGACGCCCGGCAGCGGCGTCTCGAACCGCCGTTTCCGACCAATTTGGCGCATTTACATAGCTTTCCTAGCCAATCTCATTTCAGCCATTAATATGCATAGTCGCGAATGTGTCGCCATGAATGATAACCGGATCGAATAATGGCAAAATAATCGTGGATCGACTCGCAAATATCTGCGCGTGTGAAGCATGCTTAATCTAGCTTGGTAATCCGCCATTACGTTGGCACTATACATATTTGCACAAATCTATCGAGTTTATTATCGATGAATTTGTTTATTAATTATAATAAAATTTGATTTAATTACTACAAGAAATATATCGATATTATCATTAGGTAAAACGGAAGGAGATACATCAGAAAAAAACACATATTATTACTTTGTTATATAATTTCCCTCATTGTCTATGATCTTCCTCCATAACATAGGCAACTTTTTAATTCTATTTTTGCAAAACTCTGGCGGTTTACTGTTAAAATATGTATTCAGGTGATTTTTAAACATTTTTTTGTTCAGCATTTGCATTTTTTTTTATCTTGAATTGAATGTTCCATTGATTTAAATAAATGATTGTCGGAACGTACTATATCAGGAGAATACGGTGGATGTGGCAAAAGTTCCAAGTCTAGTTCTCTGATTTTGTCCTGGTTGATTTTTGCTGCATGAGGTTTTGCATTATCATGCTGTAAAATTCTCCTGTTTTTGTTAACCAGAACAGATCGTTTTTTAATAACTTTACTTTTAATCTTTCTAATTGGACACAGTATAACTCTGCTGTAACTGTATGACCAGTTTTTAATAATTCATAAAGAGTTATACCCGAAATATCCCACCAAACACATAACAAAACTTTTTCAATGATAAGCTTTGCAGAGGAGTAGGCACAGGTACCTGTTATGGAGATAACCATTGTGTTTTTCTTCTGACATTACTGTAAAAGACCAATTTATCATCACCATTTTTTTTTTCATTTTTGTTTATTAGAAACCTCAAGAATACATTAATGTAAAAACATAAACAAACACATATAAATAAATATATAAATAAACTGGCAGAACGGCACGGCGAAGGCGGAGCGAGCCTCGACCGAGACAGTATGGGGATTGTCGAGAAGAGGTTTTCTGAACGGCTCTTCCTACGGTAAGGCTAATTCTGTTTCCACCTTTTGAGGAGCCATTATAGCAATAAAAAAAACAATGATAGACCGACACTTTTTATTCTAAACCTCGCCAAAGCAGGCTATGGGATAGGGTCAATGGAGGTGATTCTCGCTCCGACTTGGCCGGCAAAGACCCTAAAGGCCCTGAAAGCAGGGCCGTTTGCGACCAGATCCTGGTGTCCGATGGGGCCGGGTGCCTGTCTGACCGCACAAAACAACCTGTTTCTCACCAAGTCAAACTCCGGGCACACCCATAGGATGTGTTCCGAAGTTTGATCGGCACACCCACAAAAGTTGCAGCGTGGATCATCCCTAAGTCCGAGCTCGCATAATTTTGAGTTGAACGCACCATGTCCCGTGATAAACTGTGATACATGGTGGTTTGGCTCAATCCAACGCATCTTTAAGCGGGCCCGGACATCTGGGAAGAACAGGTACCCGACACGGCCCGTCGGCTCCTGCGACCAACGCCTTTGCCATATGTTCGCAGCCGTATGGTAGATGGCTGCTCTATGCGCAGACCAGTCCTGGCAGTCGTCCACAGGTGGGGAGATAGTTACATCACCAATAAGCAAGCGCCTGTTTATCATCACCAGTAATAATTCTTCCGAGAAATGGATCTGTTTCGTGTCTGGACAATAAAGATGCACAGATTGCTAGGCCGTTGGAGAGAGATCGTGCGGTACCCAAATTCCTTCCCTGTTTTTTCCCCAATCTTTTCAAATGATCTTGCACAGTTCTTGATGGATAGCCAAGGTCATGTGACAATTTCTTCACTGACGCGGATCAGGTTCCACTAATGTATTTAAAACATCATCGTCGATTTTGAGAGGTCTTCCTGTTTTTGGTTTGTCCTTTAACTTCCTATCACCACTTTTAAACTTTTTAAACCATCTTAAGCACTTTCGCAGTTTAAAGACGTCTCCATAAATATCGCAGATGGTCTGTGTAGCTTCTTTCAGCTTTAATCCATTTTCAAATAAAAACTGCTTGAAATACCGCAAATGTGTATCTTCAATCTCAGGCCTCTGCATTTTTCTACTACGGCAAAGAAAATAAAAAAAATATAAAAATGGCAAGAGTAAAAACAGAGCTTCAAAATCATATCAAATACAACGTGCTAACTCAACGGCAAGTCGTTTTAAAGTGACGTACCAGAAAAAATAACATTTCTTTCCGTTTTACCTATTATTATATATTAACACATTCCGGTCCGCTAGGTTCCGCGCCGAGTTTTGCGTTGGGCCGGACGATTTCGCGAAAAAATAGCAAAAGCTAAGTACTTCAATTAAATCTATGATACCATTTAATTTACGTCAATAATTATTTTATTGTGTTCAGAAAGGTTATCTCTATGTAAAAAAAATAATAGTTCAAAACTCTTCAAAGTGTGGTCTGCGTCTCAATGAAATATAAATGAGTTTGGTTTAGCATCAGCGCTAACGCGTCCCCCGTATTTCTACGTTGGCCCGCGAGGACGCGTATTCGAGTCCTACAGACTGCAACGTGTTAATACAATGTTAACCAGAATCGGGTGCAGCGGTATGGATTTTCCGCAGTGTTGCCACCCTGGTCGTTAATTGGAACACACGTACGCACACATACGCAGATTATCTGAGGCCGGTTAGTGTTATCGGTCCACGTTTAGACTGAATTTAGTGGCCGTTAATAAATCGGGCTCGCTGTGGCCGCAGCCTAATGATGTTCGGTGCGCGAGTTTAAAATTTGCCGCGTTATCTGGCGGCGCCTGGATGATTTAGTGGGGGCGGGATACCGGCCTTATCTGCCCTGGTACGTGAAGGCTTTGACGGAAATTATTATTTGGAGCTGGGCTGGTCACGTGGCCGCCCCGGATCAGTGTTGCCACGATGCCGCGATTCGATAAAGGCGCCGGACGTGTGGCAGCCCTGCTATGATAAACATATACAATGTCTATAAACAGTATTATACACACGTGAGGGTAAAAATGTATGTGTGTGTACCGGGATGCTGTGTCAGATACAAATTCAAAATTTTAAACTGACCTTTCAATATTTGTTTTTTTTAAATATTGTTCATCTGATTAATTAGTATCCGGATTTAGACGCACTTTTGTTTGTGCACAAGGAGAATATAAGAATCCCTATGCACCACTAACGTCCTTTACCTTAACCGACCCTATGGCGGCTCGAAACAAACAGCGACGCCTGATGGGGTCTATTTACTATGGAAAGTAGACCCCATTTTCCATAGTAAATTGACCCCAAGCATTTTAAGTTAAGATATTGATGAATTTTTCATCAATATCTTGACTAAAAATGCTATAAAAATGGATTATTCTTGATTATACTTGATATGCTTCATAATTTGGTCGATATTTAAGTCTTTTTTTATTAGTGAATGACGCGTAAGTGACGCGCGAACTCTGCAATGTTCCGCCGCAGACTGAGGCATGCCTCCATCTCAGAGTTCTTGCCACACGTGTTACTAGTATGCTTTCCCTCATACATTTAGACAAATACAAAAAGTTTGTGACATGTGCGATTGATATTAAAAGAGTTATTTGAGAAACATTAAGAAATTGGGGTCCCAAATGGAAACATATTGAAACAGAGCTTTCATAATTTGGTTGCAATTAATAGTTTTATTTTAAATGAGTGAATATTAAAAACATAATGGTTTTTAAATATTTTAAAAAATAAAAGTATTTTAAATAAATATTATTTCAATTCTTTTTTATTATATTGTAATATGAAAGGTATTAAAATTTCTAGAGAACAAAAAAAAGGAGGGATGAGAAAGGGAATACGTATAAGTAACTCAGCAGACAATTTCAATTTCCGAAAGTAGCTCACATCCTTATTGAGTTTGGCGACCCCTGTACTAGTTCATCCCGAAAGAAATCCATTATTTACGCACGTTCTCGTTTGCATTCAGTTTGTGTCCAGATACGATGAAGAAAACATCTCTGTAGGTTTTATTTATTGTTCTATGACTTGTCAGCTTTATTATTTGAGCAAATAATCTGTCGAAAAAAAATTTGAAATCTTGAAGTCTGAAACTAACGAAGAACATATTCGACATTCTATACTGATTTTTTTTTGTGGAAGTTTAAACTCGACTAGGGCCACAAACATCATGAAAGAAATTTATGGGTCAGTACTAACGATAAACAGATGTAAATTTTAGTTTAGATTCTTTATATCGGGTGACAAAAAAATCCAAGATGCTCCTAAATCAGGAGGATCCATAAATTTTGATGAAGATATGATGCGATCTTTAATTGTATTAGATCCTCTCTATATAATATATTAAATGAATATTCAATTCTTCGACGTTATCGACATTAAAGAAGCTGTGATGCAAATGTGTTCTTTGACTGCTTTATTATCCGCGGAGATTTAATCTAAACACTTGTCCTGCTTACTTTACCAAAGCGTTTTAAAATGTTTCTTTTTTTTTTAAATTAAATAAACGAAAATTAAGGTACCACTAGATACATCTTAGGCTTGTGCCATCGCTATTTTAATATTCGAAGCACTTTTGGAATACTGTTTAATTCTAATAATTACCAAATCGTCATACACATTTTTTTTATTTTCGCAATGATAAATAAATCTAAGCAGGCCATTTATATCGAATACAGTGGCTTAGACATCATAACAGTGTTATTTTGGTCACTAAATATTTTATCATATCAATGTTAAGATACGTCAGAGTTTTATTACCATTAATATAAATACATACCCAATTTTTCACTGCCAAAAATTCTCTAAAAATCAATTAATTGAATAATGTAATATTTATTGAAACAGATCTAACGAGAATTTTCTATTACTTTTTTTTGTATATCTGTTTTTTTTTTATTAAAATAATCATTAAATGTAGAAATACCATATAAAATATTCTCAGTAAATATAATATGGGTATAACCACACAGAAAACGATTCATTCAAAATTTACTAAATATGGAAACTGTGAATTTAGTGTCCTGCAGTAGAATTTTTCTTGAACTCTCTAATACCATATACCAAATATTATAAAATGACTGATGAGTTAAAATTCTAATGATTAATATTTTTATGACATATGATATTAATATTTCTACCGTAAAAAGCATTTGTGGAGAGCTGGAACAATTATGGAGCTTCCAATCTGGTTCAACTGCGAATGTTTTAGAGCCACGACAACTTCTTTCTTCTCAACCAACGTTAACCTTCTACTTAACCTTCTCTGATGGTCTACAGAAGGTGATACTTTGGTCCACGAATGATGTGTCTAATATACTTCATTTTATGGTTTATTGTAATATTTATATATGAAATGGAAAAATGTTTGAATAATCAAATTAAATTTCGGGTATATAATATTTTAGTAATGTTCCCGCTTGCGTATTTCAGGAATTACAATTTTTTCTCAATCCCAGTATTACGGGATTAGAATTTTTTATTAAAAAATATATTATATGAATATATTATATTAGTATTTCTTAATAAGTATATAAAAATGGAAACGAACTAGCAGTGTATTAACATTTTAAAAACCAAATATTCTATATTAACTTATTAAAAATAGTAAAAATCGATATTACTTGGGATTTCTTGAAAACTACGTTGGTTGTAAGATGTTCAAATATAATCTTTAATTTTTTAAAAATTGCTTCGCAGTATTCCGCACGGGTTGCTCCTCGGCAATATATTAAAATGCGACCCAGATTCGGAATTTGCCGAAAAGCGATGGCGGGATGCGACCCGATGCGGTAATACCAATCTTCGGTCCGCAGCGGATAAATTCAATTTAATCCGAACGATCGGTTTTGGCATAACGGGTCCCGCACATTCGCAGACGGATGCCCTCTTCAAGCGGCAACTGAGGATCGCTCGGGAGACGGGCCCAACTATATGTGTACGGCCAATAAAATTTCAATATAATTTTATATTAACAAATATATCAGCTAGAAAACGAATCACTGCTTTTTGATTTTTTTTCCTCCGGAAAAACGAGGAAAATTAATTAAAAAGCAAATTTAATAAATTGATTATAAAGTATTCTGTGCCTTAATATCACTCTGTTCCATTTTTTCGATGATATATTCCTTAGCGGATCAGTGATGCATATTTTTTGTTTTTGATATTGTATTTTAAACCCTGTTTATCTTAATTTTCGATGCTAGATATTATTCAAATGGTCGTGTTCGCATTAAACCGAAGATGGACGGGATAGATACCGGATCCCAATTTGTTGGGACCG
This sequence comes from Philopotamus ludificatus, assembly GCA_022495035.1. Taxonomy (NCBI): domain Eukaryota; kingdom Metazoa; phylum Arthropoda; class Insecta; order Trichoptera; family Philopotamidae; genus Philopotamus; species Philopotamus ludificatus. The sequence continues at coordinate 142,818 of JAGXCT010036360.1, read as the reverse complement.
TGGATAATGTGCGTAGACCGCAGTCTACCGTCCCCGATCTGATCTCCATTTGTCTGTTTAATCCTTCACCCGATACATCCATCCAGATCCGACCCGACAAACGCCACATAGGGAGCTATAGAGATCCATAGAGAGGGAGCCAGAGCTCATTTGTTTGCCAGGCTCTACCAGCCACGCCGGGGAAATCGCAATCCCCGAACGCTGTCAAATGAAATTACATACAAATTTACGATCTGGTTGCCACATCTCTCTCCCGCTCAGCCTCCCCACCTCGCTCACACCCTCCATACACCTCCCTACATATCTGATCTCATTTACATACATCCATACGCCGCAGTGTATAATGTATTCTATTGCTGCCTAATGTCTCCGCGTCCTGGGTATTATGTAAATTCTTATTTTGGACGAAAATTACATGGATCTTAACCCGTCGGCGCCCATCGCGCTTTAATCATTTATTTATTTTTCCAAGGCAGCTAAAGGGTTACGCGCCATTTTTCCAGAGCAACCTCATCGTTTACCAGCGGCCATAAGTCTCTGGCCAAATGGCCATCACTTAACCCCGACTGTGGCCAGAGAGCTTCGAGCCCGGGCACATTCTAATGAGAGATGACCTAGCAGCTTTACAACAAGCCCCTCTACACTCGGCCAGGGATACGGAACCATCAGTTTCAGAACGGAAATTATTTTTATTCGAATTAATTCTTGAGCTCGCCCTCCGTTTGTTTCGGCGCTTCGGCCAATGAGCCGTTTAATTCCTGTGTAATTACTCAAACTGTTTTCTGGTAATCTCTGCGGGATGCTTCAGATTCCCGAAGACGATTGCGTGGTTATCTGAAAGGGTTACGGTGCGGATCACGAATTGAATTAAAATTATAATTCGAAATATTTCGCCCTTAATATTTATTCGAAACGTCTTAAATTATTAATTATATTATTTTAACCAACCGTGCCAATTTTTAGGACCCAAAGTATTTAATATTTCTCGAATAACTCTATTCATATAAATCCTACATAACACAAACTTTTTTTTATTAGTTTAAAAAAGTCTAAAGAATAAATATTATAAATAATCATTTACGTTTATTGGCCAAAATTGTGAAAAAAAATTAAAACAATAAAATTTCCGCTTCGGGCGCGATGTTTTTTCTCGTTCGCATCCGGTACGACGTGCCAAGTGCGAGTGAAACGTATACTATTGGTTTAACGGGCGCGTGTCATTTACGTGTCATATTAATTAGCAGAAAAATGTAAAATATTAACCAAATTTTGAAGCAAATCATGAATAACTATTTTTATCATAAAAATAATCCATTTTTTAGTATTTTAAGTTAATATATTGTTAAAATATTCATCAATATCTTGACATGAAATGCTTGGGATCTATGTTCCGTTATAAATAGACCCTCTTCGGGCAACGCGGCGGATCGATTAGAATTTATTTTTACAAAAAAATATTTAAAATCTGAAAAATATGGACTTACGATTTGAGTTTTCTTAGTCTGTTTCTATATTTGCGAAATTTAATGACGCTGGCTGTGGATCTTAATTCAGCTTAGAGAGAGAAATGCTTTTCTTCTGTATAAGAAATGTGTCAAAAAAGCTACATTTTACTTTTTTTTTATTATGTGCAAATTTTGATTATTAAGGATTAATTTAAATGAAAGGTTCGTGAAGTCGATTTAAAAGTAAAGTTGAGTCTTACAAAGGATACTTTTATTTTTATACTTTTATCGTAATACAAATTACTAACAATTCTTGGCAAATAACGCAGAGGGTAAAATCACATTTAGATTTATTTTTGTTTATTAAATTTTTGAAACAATCCTAAAGTCCCAAAAATGAATTAAAAACAATATTTCTTTCGTAAAATTAATATAATTCCTAAACCATTTGATAGATTAATCGAAAATTTCAAAGATTACTTCAAAAGACTTTATTTAATCAATATTTGTAAACAAAACAGTGACTCTTAATTTGTGGTGCGTGTACCAGCCTGACAAAATATATAAATTTATGAATAAATGTGAACACCGTTGGAAAAATTAGAGTATTAAAAGTATAACATTTAATTAGTTCAACATTTAAATGTCTCTAGAGTTTTACGCAAGCATATTCCAAGGTATTTGCTACTATTGTATAAATATTTATATTGAAAATTAAATCTTTATCCATTTCGTAAGACATTTTTAAGCTAAATACGCGTAAACGCGTTAGCGGAATTTAACGTTAGTTATGCTATCACACAAAAATGCGTGAATCGGCCGTAATGTGTTATGATATATTTTTTTTGTGATATTTAATGTATCGAAAATTAAAAAGACGATTTAAGGATAATATGTATTATCAGATTCTATGTCTGTTTTTTTATACGTTTATACACATGTATATTATTATTATTATTAGCATCTCCGGAATATTTTCTACCATATCATGTTATACGTTTATAAATTGTAGACTGTTTTGTCTTCAGTAATACTGTAAATAAAATAATCATCCATCACCGTTCCCATGAATCTTCCGTTCGGAAGGGTCTCACGGTACAAAGCACCTCGTTCCGCGGGATTTTCCCAAAATGTGCCATTTCCAGGATAAAGGATTATAAAAAGGAAAACATGATATAGAGCCCCGTGTCTAGCAAATATTATTCGACGATATATCAGCGGGGCGGAGCAGCCACACAGACGCAGGTCGCAGCCGCAAAATCCGGCGAAAATGACTCGTAAAAACCGGAGGAATAAAAATTCCGACAGAAGTTTTTCCTAGGCAAAAATAATATCGTTGAATTTTGCACGCGAAGATTTTCCGGTGTGAACAAACGCGCGTTTTGCCCGCCCGCAAAAAAAAAATATACGAGTATATTTTTTCCAAAGCGGTCTGTGGAAAAATTTTCAACGAAAAAAAAAACGATCCCGGCCTCTTATTATCCAGAAATTTTGTATTGTGTCTGGGAAAATTGTACACATCATGTGCACGGGAACGGAAAATAAAATGTAATTGAATTCCTTATTATTTTCAATTATAAAATAAAACGGAAACGCCGTTGATGTAATCAAATGTATTTGGCGCCATTTTAAATGTAATATATCGCCATATGGTGGATAAAAGGTATTTAAATAAAAATACGATTCATCTGCCGTGGGTTGTCGACACATATATGCAGAATACTTGACCTCATTATGAAAGAGGACTCTTTAATATCGCGTTTGAAACATAAGGGTCACAAAAGGCATTCGTGAAAAATTATAACAGAATTAACCTTGATGTTTTTTTATATAATTTAATTTTAAGGATAAATTGGATGCACTGTATACTTTTTAGATGAAGAAAAATATAACCCGTTCACTCAGCACTCTTCTCACCTCTCTATCACAATTAGACTCGACGTATGTGGCATAAGAATGATGCTATATATTATTCTAGATAATATTAAAAGCTCGTGGATTTGAAATGAAATAAAATTGATTTTCAGTCATTGCCATATGGTCATTTGGACTTAGGATAATCCCATTCACCCGTGTTTCGGTGGCTGTACGTGTTTAATCTGCCATAACGTGTAAAGCCTGAATACGTGATTATTTCGTTCGTTCGAATTGAATGCAAAATAAATATACTAATTTTTCTATGCTTTCAGATGGCGAAGATGGAATGGGAAACGACAAGGACAAAATGTCCGGCTACGAGACCAATCTGTACCTCTACTCGGTGAGTTGTATTATATTTTAATTTGTTTTCTTCCTTTGTAAAGGACTTCGGCTTTAGAAACCTGTAATTGAATCCTTTTTTGGTTACGGAGGGCTCGCTCTGTCGCGGTATTGAGTATTCTAAAGTACTCTGTGTCGTGAAAAAGCTTAATTACTTCCTTAATTAAAAATGTTCTTGATTGTAAAATTGAATAGACGTCTGTATCTAAAGATAAATTAAGGTAAGACGTATAAATTTATACCGTAATTATTATTTTTTTAATAAAATAATGTTTTCACGATTAATTTTCATTGATTAATGATTCGGGTTTAATAATACATAAAAAGAATTAATTATATAATATTGAAAATATATATTCATCATATTAATTAATATGAGAAAACGGAATATGTAAGAAAGGGAGGTCTTGTGGTATGAAAGATATTTAGTTCAAGATTGCTTTTGAAAGGCGATTTTTTTTAAGTTTTAAAATAGTTATATTGGGAGAGCTTTGAAATCGATTTATTTATATTTGCAAAGACGAAGAGGAAATTGAAAAAGGATTTGGCGATTTCTTTGACAAGTGAAGTTCTTTGAAGTTGTTTCGGATATCTGCATTTTGAATATACTAGGGACACAGGATTTATAAATATTAGAATAATTTTTATTTTAAGCAAAATATCTATAAAAGAATTATTTGGCATTTTTTTTTAATTGTCTTTTACAAAAGAGTCTTTTATCATTTTTTATGGGTTTAGATTAAACTACTTATACATAATAATGTTTCAAAAATTTATAGATCAATAAAAACATATTAATAAGTATGGTTACCTATCCGTTTTAAATAAGCAGTTATTAAATAACTCTTAATAAAGGTTAAAACAATTAGAAGGCAATTATTTTGATTTAAAAAAATAAATTTTCCTATATTTTCTATAAAAAAATGATCAAATTATGTATATATTTTTTTATTAAATTAATATATATTTTATAAACATAAAATAAATATTTTTTCATATTTCTAAATAGAATTTTCATCATTAAAAGGGATTGTTGATCTTCCTTATAGTTTTTAAAATTCTTTTTTTTAAGAATATTCTGGTTTCAATCGAAATAATGTGGTTTTGGAATTTAATTAAATTTTGAAAAAGATTTTCTCTTAAAGTATACTCCATGGACAGAGAAAGTAATCCGATGGAGCAAGGTCTGAGGAATATGAAAGGAGTGGCAGAACCTCCCAGTTAACCTCCTTGATTTTTTTTGGCCATTCATGCTTTATGAGGGCGTACATTATCGTAGTGAACAATTATTCCCTTTCTATTAAACAAAGTTAGACGTTTTCTCGACAGTAAACAACTTCAGCAATTGTTTCACCTGGTTTTAATAATTCATAATGAGTTATTCCTCTCACATCTCATCAAATGCACAAAATAATTTTTCAGAATATTAAACTAGGGTTAGGAGTTATAAGAGGAGTTTCATTTAGTATAAACCGTTGTTTTTTCCGACTTAAGTTATCATAAATAATCCATTTCTCATCTCCAGTTATAATTTGGTATAAAAACGGTCAATTTTTTTATGTGTTTCTTTGCACTCTGTAATCTCTCTCATTATATTTGTTTTAATGCGTTAAAAATAAGACTCTATAGTAGACTTTGTGAGATGTGAGTCTCAGGGATAATTCTTCGTTGGTTAATGGAAGATCCGACTCCACAAGATATCTCAATATATTATCATCACATTTAAATGATCGTCCAGATTCAATGCATCTTTTAGATTTTTATTTCCCAATTTAAACCTTGGAAACCTAAATTGTCATATATTATTTAGGTTTAGAGGTTTTGGGTTCTAAATTGTTCGATCATTATTTATGCAATAATTTATTAAAGCTTTATTAAACAATTATGATAAATCTACACTGATTTCGCTATAAATACGAGTGAAATTGGTAAATTGAACCGATGCCAAAACAAATATAACAGTTTGACTTCGCTGATTAAATAATGGCGTCTCCGACGACGCTAATTTGACGTTTATTGAACAACTGTTTCAAGCCCTGACATTTCATGCTCTCTTGCACCATACACGCAAACATCTACAGATCCCCGAGGAATTTACGTACACAGCTCTGATTTCATACAAATTCGTGTACAGGATGTTCTCAAGTTTCATCTTTTTTTTTGTGTTGTCCCGCTTAAAATAAAACCCTAACCCCCCCGAGGGATCGAACAAAGACCGGGGAAGCCTTTCGTTGCTTAAAAGCCTCCGCCGATCGACTGCGAACACGTTTTCGGGATTTATTTTATCGAAAAATGGAGTCAGGTATCCAATTTGGGAATAGGCCTTGGGTGAAACGGGTCGATTGTGACTATTTTTAATTTTTCGATTGATACACGCTATAAATACATTTTTTTTTTAAAAATAATTTATCTTGATCGTTGTTCATAGTTGAGATATTATCTTTACATGGTTTTAATGCGAATTTGATATGAAAGCAAACGTTTTATGCTCATTGGTCACGAATTTTATTCTAACCCTTTTTCGAAAAACCCTAATGCAAATGCAGATTATCAATTAAGATAACTTAACCCAACCTGACTCGTTTATTTAAATTGAAAACATCCCAAATATATATATATCTGATTATTAAAAAAAAACAATATAATTAAGCAAGACAAATATATTTATATATCTTATTATTGTGATGATACGGCCCCAATCGGTAGTAATCATATAGAAATGGTTGACCTCATACCCCAAGTCGACCAAAAGACTCTAAAACTTGGACTATAACATAGTAAATGGTTGGAAGTGGTCGTTAAGTATGCTAATTTGGGCTAAACGGTCGACTATCTATTTTCGCTAATAATGATTCAGACACTAGATAAAGGATTCGGCTTTCAAATGCTCTTATTATTGACCTTATTAAGATCTAAAAGAACCAAAGAATCAATGACGCTAAAATCGTCTTTTTTTGTATCCCCATTGACGACTTAAGACATCAGAAAGACAACTGTTAGTTGTATTATACTTATTTTATTCCTATATAAAGGTAGTATTTTGGGAGCTAAAGAAGGCGCTGAATTACATCCTGTATCAGAAAGAGATGACTAATTGATTCTAAGATCTACTATTGGTATCATTTTCATAGAATAGATCCGAAATAAGCACATATTAAGGAGCTTAAAGATAGCATTCATCTAAAATAATATACTGAATAGTAGATTTTGCCGGTATGGCCATAAATATGATGGAAAAGGGTGTAGTTTAATCTTGTAGTCTAAGCCGTGTAGAGATATAGCCATGCGTGATCATTAAAATATGGTATACAGTAAGCTATAGCGAGTCACCAGATAACTGCTACAAAAAGCTTACCTGAGGTAACCGAGATAAGAAAAATAAGGATAACGCCTTTCTGATTAACGAGTGCAGGAAGATTTTCCAGTAGTTTTTCATGAACTTTTTGCAGCTGCTTAAAGTATGTACCAGCAGTAATCGTTTCGTTGCGCTTCATCAGCTCGTGGTAGATTATTCCTCGACGATTCCATCATATACACAATACAGCTTTCTTGCCATGAATATTGGCTTTAGGGTCGAGTAGAGGTGGTCAATCCTTATCCAACCATTATCTTTTGCGGATAATATTTTCATACGTGATCCATTTTTCATCGCCTGCTATTGTCCTGTCCAAAAAAGGCTCGATTTTATGCCGTGAGATTAAACTTGTGGCAATAGCCATTCGATCTGTCTTATTTCGGTCACTGAAATTATGTGGTACCCTATTTCTCTTGTTGACTTTCATCAAGTTTTCCAGGTGGCGATTAACTGTCGATTAGACTCTTGAATTTTATTAGATAAAAATGATTGTCTATCTTCACGGATCACTTAATGAGAAATACGATACAAAAAGTTACAACATAATGACTGACAATTATTATGTTCTATAGATATATGGAAAGAAAAATAACAACTAAATAAAATAGCTAATAAGACAATATAGAGGTGAATAGTTTGATCATTATTAAAGGCCTTGGGGTATTCCGTGGTTTAATATGCTTGACTTGAATGAAAAATGTCTCAGCATCTGTAATAGATCCTGAGTCTTAATAAACAAATTAAAGGATGACTTTTTACTAAAATTAGGCGGATTTAAAACATTAATGAGTATGATATTAACGATCATATTCAAAACAAAATCACGTCATATAACTGATCATTTAAAATTAATATCACATTCCTAGCTTTCTATTAATATTATCCATGGTTATGACTAAATTTTCAATCGGTTTTTAGGTTAGAAAGAATAAACATTTGTGGTTTAATAATATTGACGTAAAAGTTTATTGGTTATATGACCTTTTTTCAGAAATGTATTATTTAATAGAATTGATTACTAACTATTGAAAAATATATTGTTTTTTTTTTAAATAAATTTCTATATACTGTGTCAGAAGCAATGAGTGAAATATTAAAAAAATCAGTACTTATTTAATCATAAATGGAATTCTTTGTATAAATGTATAAATTTATTCCTACATTTAAAAGAAATATATAAATATACATATTTGACTTTTTTTGGTTCGACAATGTGTTCGACAGTGACTCTCAACGTTGGGGTCGCAAAAGATATTTGGGGCATCGTATAAAAATTTAATTTAAATGGAACCCCCCACTACGGGATGTTTTTCTACTTATATCTATTCTTCAGTCCTTTGAAATTTTAAGTGAAAAGGAAGTCGTGGATCAAAAAGTTTGAGCAACACTGGTATAGAATATTCGCTTTTTGTCTTAAATTATTAAATTGTAAATGATTTTAGCAATTGTTTCGGCGTCTTAGCTTTTATGTAGCTATTAAATAAATAATTAACAATTAAAATTACATTTATATTCTTATCTATGGTTTTTAAATAATTATCAGTCGGTTATTAAATTAGAGACTATGAAAATGTGTCACGTTGACTTTATTTCAACGTTGTAAAAAAAATAGTATTAGTTTTTGTGAAAATCTCTCGGGGTCTTAAATGGAAGAATGAAACAAGAAAATATTTGACTTGTTTTTCAGTTCGGTAATGGTTTGAGAACTTCCTTTAGTATCCAATCAGCTCAGTTTTCGCTTTAAATTATTATAAGGGGATCCATTTTCATCTCCAGTTATCAAATTGTGAATCTTTACAGTCATTGTTTTTTCATCCTTGCTCTATCTCTAGTAATAAAGGACGACCTGTCGAAAATGCTTTTGAATGCAATAATTATGAACCCAAAAACGGACTCACTAAAAATCACTGATATGTATTATGAGCTAAACTCAGTCAAAAAATATTCGCGAATTGATAGGTTGAAGTAGAATCGCTGAGAAAACTAAAGCTCAAGTTATTGGCAACAAGATCAATATTGATGAATAAGTATAGATTTTTCAGGGCATCAAAAATTCCACGTATTTTATCAGAGCTCGTTCTGTATTCAACGAAATCATAAATATTTCCATTGTGAATATTTCAATATCGTCTGCGTCCCATTCGTCCTCGGTCTCTCCCGTGTGAATTTTTCGCGACGCTCGCCACGTGTGTGTGTTTATCGGTCACGTAACGATTTCGCGCTCGAATGTTTTTCTCTTTCAAATTTCCACGGGAGAGGGTTGTGTTGCGAATTCTTCGCCCAGAATCTCGATGACCCATCTTCGTTACTCGGATAATATTCCTGGCGGAGTCTATTTGCACGGATCCACGTACACGGCTTTCATTGAAAATTTACGAGCGTTTTTCCCTTTTCCCCCATCGTCGACATTCAAATGAAAATTGGAAAAGTTTTCGAATATTCGCTGTTTAATTAATAATTTATCTTTGCGCCTAATTGCGAGACAGAGCCGCCTTGATTGTTCAATTATTGGCGCGTGTATTGACAGAGAGCTTTATTATTCATCTCCCTGTTTTAAATTCGACGATGGAAAACGCGGCCATACCCGCGACTAATCTTATTAACGTATTATTAGTGTGATTGATGGCGCGCTGACAGGTGTTATCAGCGCGGTCCGGAATCGCGCGTAATTGGAGTCGGCACAGTAGAGGTCTGCTACACCGACCGAGCTTAATTGATACCGAGCTTTAATTAAATATTGAGCCACGCTTCACTTGCACACGGGCAAATAATTAACGTGGCTGTTACAGCGGCCCTCGCTACATAATTAATATGGGCTTTGTTAGAGAACTCGCTTCACTTTATTAATAGAGACCCGTGTGGTCAAGCGTATCCGGAGCGATACGTCTAAATTTCACCTGAATAAAGCGGCTGATATCAGGTAATCTATACATTATACCTGAAAATCGCTCAGTCGAATCAGCATATTATTGGGTTGTTCGGAAAGTCATTTCGTGTTTTCCCAACAGAGGACTTAATTGTATTTTTTCACAGCCAATTTCAGACTTAAGCCGAATAATCATAAAATATTTTAACAGCAGATATAGCAAGGCTTGCTTGTGAAAAAGTTCGATTGATTCTACGCAGTAGTTTTTGGTTGGTATCCTTCCAAATATGGAAAGTGAAAAGCAGCATTTTCAGCATATTTTACTTTTTTACTATCGAAAAGGTAAAAATGTTGGCCAAGCAGGAAAAAAATTATCCGATGTGTATGGAGAAGATGTATTGACAGAACGCCAGTGCCAAAAATGGCTTGCAAAATTTCGATCCGGAAATTTTGATGTTGAAGATGTACCACGTTCTGGAAGGCCAGTTGATTGCAAACCGGTGAATAACAACTCGTGAGATTGTTGAGAGATTAAATTTATCGAATTCGACCGTTTATCATCATTTAAAATGCCTAGGTTTAATCTCAAAGCTCGACATATGGGTTCTTCATGTACTTACCGAAAGAAATTTGTGCCGTCGCGTTGACGTCTGTGATTTGCTTCTCAAACGTCAAGAAATGATCTATTTTTGAAGCGTATTATCACTGGGGATAAGAAATAGGTTGTCTTCAACAATGTTAAACGCAAGAGATCATAGAGTAAAAAATATGAACTGGCTCAAAGCACTCCCAAAGTGGGATTTCAAGGATTCTTCTACCGAACAACACAACGATCAATTCTGAAGTGTACTGTCATCAGCTGAACAAATTTAATGATTCACTCAAACAGGAAAGGTCAGAATTGATCAATAGAAAAGGTGTAATGTTCCACAGAGATAATGCTAGACCTCATACAAGTTTGTTAACTCGCCAAAAGCTTTTACAGATTGGATGGGATATACTGCCACATCCATCATATTCTCCAGATCTGGTACCTTCTGATTATTATTTGTTTCGGTCTCTACAATTTTTTTTAGACGGTAAAACCTTTAATGAGGAGGTCAAAAATCACCTGGATCAGTTTTTTGCCAGCAAAGAACCAAAATTTTATGAGCGTGGAATCATGCTACTGCTAGAAAGATGGCAAAAGGTATTGGACCAGAATGGACAACATATAATTGAATAAAATATTTATTCACTATAAGAAAATCGACTTTAATTTTTATCAAAAAAACGAAATGACTTTCCAAACAACTTAATATATTCTATTCTAAAGGGTACTAGACAAAAATGTCGTATTATTAAATAAAAATTCAACCTAATCCCTAAAGACCCAGTGCACATTGCAATATACAGTAGTTTAAATGTTTCTTCACAAACTATTTTATATGTATATTATCATCGAGAACTTTTTCACGTCATAGTGTACACATTATTTATTCAGTTAGTACTGTCGGTGTTGCCATAAAAAGTACGAGAAATATTTTATATGCCAATTTTTCAATGGTGTCTTAATCCGAGCGCATGATTTTAATATGTCTGAATTTTATGTTCGTTGTTATTTATAAAAAAAATCACATTCTGAACAGAAGAGTCTATTTATTTATTTATCATAAAAAAAACAAAAAAAAAATAACAGATAGATAGATTGATATACAAGGAAAGTATGCCATCATTATTGAAATGGCGATATTTAATATCAAATATATCTACATAGTCGGCCAAGCGATTGAGCAGAGTAATAGCTTTGGTTACTGAAGAGTTTTCGAGAGCACCTGTCACATTGTAAAGCCCTGGTCTCATCCAGCACCCTACTTTATTTTATCCCATCTGCCGCCACATTGCCTCATCTTCCGGTAAGTTTCAATGATGCAGTTTCCCGCTGTACACAGTCCAACTACCTCAGCCTTGTTCTTCCTTTCTTTCGGAAACAGAAGGGCTTGTTAAACATAAGCCTTTTCGGCGACTGACTGTCCCGCATTTTTGACACGTGACGGACCCACTGTAGTCTTACTACTCTCGCGACAGCTGTGACCGGTATATACTTAGTATATTATACAGGTTTTACACTTCAAATTGGACGTTTTACAAATAAAATTGGACGTTTTACAAATAAAATTGCACGTTTTGCAAATCAAATTGGACGTTTTACAAATGTGCCAATTTCCGCTCTCATTATTATTTGGCATGCATCCTTGAAAGCCACCCAAGATCTGGCCACAATGTCTATGTCATCAGCAAAGGCAAGAAGCTGTGCTGATTTATTAAGAATGGCGCCAGATGTTTCCACGCCGGAGTCTCTTATTACCCCCTTCGAGTGCTATGCTAAACAACAAACATGCTAGAGCGTCACCCTGTCTCAAACCGCAATGTGTCTCAAATTCTTCAGATAACTCAGATTAAACACGCACTTTGCATCTGATATCAGACGTTGCATGACTTGTAATAAATTACTCACAGTATTCTAATTAAGAATCTAATTATCCATTTTGTATGTCACTTCTGTATTTTATGTTTCGCAAATTATTAATACATGTCTCGATGTCAAGCCACATTAATTTGCAGGTTCCGTTGAAAATTTAAAGCTCGTTTAGGTTTGAGATCATAAGTGAGAGAATACTGCTTCATACTCTTAGCAAATTAAAACCCTACTTGAATTAAAGCAGCTGTTACCTTACGAATTTTCCATTTTATTTACTTTTTAAATAATTGGTCATTCGCTATTACGTCCTTTTGCTCTAATTAACCCTAATCAATAGTGTTAGTTCCTCTTATTGGACCGTATTATTTTAAACCGTGTAAAAAAGAGTTGTGTTCCAAGTATTAATTATATATTCTACTTCTTTCTAATAATTTTATTATGCCATTTGCATAAAAATCTTCTGATTTGGATAGAAAATAGACATAGAGACCTGTTTTAACTTCTTTAATATTTCTACTTTTTAAAAAGTGTTGCAATAATCTAAATAAATGCTAATCCGATTAAGCAAGATCAGGTAAATATGATCAATAATTATTCATTTTTATCCGTATTTCATCATATTATCCCGAGTAATTTTAAAGTTTTTTTCTATTGACTATTTTGAGTCTTATATTTACTTTACTTAATAATTCCACTATATAGTTAAAAGTACCTATTTGATTGTTATGTTCAGTTTCAGCGTTACCAGAGGTACTTGTTCTTTAGAATACCTTTTAGAATACTCCTATTTTTGCGACAATGATTCGAGTACATAACCCACTTCTCATCTTCTGTCACAAGATGTTGCAAAAATGTAGAATTTTTCACTAATTTTATTAATTCTTGACATATTTGAATCGATATAGATTTTCAGTCATCACTCAAATGATTCGTTATGCAGATTTAGTTGAATTTGTTTTAAGTTCAATCCCTAACAACTTATTTTCAATTCCCTTTTGTTTTGAGGTTTATTTTTATGTCAAAATTTCCACTTTAAATTTATTTTCAACAACTGCTAAATAAATGCATTTAAACAGCATTGAAAAGAACAATATCAAAAAACGTCATTTTAATCGGGTACCCCTTATATTATTATATAAAAAGCAAAAATTACCGTTTTATGCTATGAATAGTTTAAAAAGGTTCTGAGAAAAACGATGAATTATTCAGTTATTCGATATTTTTCGGGGATCAATTACGAATAAATTAACGTGACTCATCTACGTCAAGTTCCCGTATAATATTAGGCGCGTTTAAGACGTAGCCATTGTCCCGAATTGCGCGGTGCTCCAAATTACGCGCACCAGGTCGCGATCAATCATGTCATCTCTTTTTTTTCTGCCAATACGCGTATGAAAGACGTCAATCACGCCGAATGCTGGTAATGTCCTGCGTCACGGGCAAGAAAGGGAGCGGCTGCCATCGGCCACCAGTCTCATCCCCCATTGATCCTGGCCGCTTGAGTGATGAGATCGAGTCTGTCTCGAAGGACGAGTGTGTGCGCAGGATATCCGCCATACTCCCAGACTGCTTTTGTTACTGGCGATCGGCGTCAGGCGCCATTGAGAGGGATGATGGATCGTCCTGCGACCGGCGAATATCCAATTGGGTAGTAAAACTCATCTCCGCGGCTTTGTCGCTCTGCGACCGTGGGGTGGGTAGATTAAATTTTGGAGATTGGTGCGACCATGGAGTGAACGCTCCAATTTTCTTGTGTGCGAGGGATGCTGAATAACAATCCGCTATAGTTTTCATAAGCTCCGTAGTAAACTACATGGTAACGGTTATAGTTACACTCGAGATGCTTATTTTGTACACGATTGAATAAGCAGAATTAAGTCGGAGGATTAAAACTAACTTACTAATATACATAATTCCTCTTGGAGGAATGCTCCAGTATCACGAATAGTTCCATAAACTTATATCGACTTATATGTACACATGTATAATACTTAAATACTAAGAGTAAATTGAAGATTATGTGGCGTAAGCAGTTGCAAGGCAATCTAATGGGTTAGGGAAAATATTTTTAATTATATTATAGATCACCATAGCGTCTCATGGGGGATAAATACGACTACTGTGTCCGTCTTTAAGTCGTTAAGTAAGTAAAGAAAAAGAAAATCTGAAGTAAATAATAGTGTTCCTTAATTTAATCATCATTGAAAAAAATGGAATAATTATGACGATGAATAATGTCTGTTTTGTGAAAGCCTCATAAAGTCCGTCTATAAAATTTTTGTTTTTTTTTAATATATAGCTAGAGAGCTTTAAATTAATTAAAATAACCTAATATTATAAATTGTGATTGAGAAACAAACGACTTGATTTATTTTGACTGCTTAGTCACATTATAGAAAATAAATAGAGAAGTGTAAAAAATAATATTAATTTATTATTAATAGAAAACCCGTTTTCTAGTTCTGTGTTTTTGTTTCAGAAGTTGACATACATTTTTTTAAGCTCATTCTAGTTTTATGATCGTAAATGAGAAAATGCTATCCCATACTTTCAGCTAATAGCCCTTGTGAATTTAAGTAGCTGTTAGTTGAATAAGATCTTCTAAAGAACATTTATTATTTAAAAATCTTCTTTCCATTACATTTATCAATCTATTATAACGATTTGATTTAAAGTATATATTTCTGAGGAGAAGTCCTTTTCAGATAAACTATTCACTCGTACTGGCACTTTTTCCAATATGCTATGCGCTTCTGAAATGCTTTAGATATAACGTTTAGCTCCCTTAGCGAGTTTGTCTTCATCTCCTTTATATTGCCATAACGTCGTCCTCTCGTGGTTATTTACATCTTCCTGAATATGAGAATATCTCAGGGGACCGTGTCCGGCGTATACGAAGTCTTAAACATCAATGCAATGATAAGTTTAATATAAATAGATCTATTATACAACTTATTTTATAAAAGTACTAAATAAAATAACATGGTTTTAAAAAAACGTGAAAAAAATTCGGAAAATTATTTGAAGTTCTTATTTATTATCCATTATTCACCTGATTTATTTTAATACCTAAAGCTAGATATACGTACATATTTACTGAGAGTGTATGGATCACAGATTCTATGAAACGACAAAAAAATAGCAATATTTTCCTATTATAATATTATTTTAATATAAAAAATTCAATGTATCAAATTATGACTGAGTATTAATTCAATAAAAGTTGATCTACTGCAGTGATAAACAAACTTTGATCCGCGTTCGGGTTGTCTTTAATTTTTTGTCAAACATTCGTGCTAAAATTCTTTTAATATATTATATTTTTCCACAAGTGAAAATCGCCGAGCACGTTAAAACATGTAAAACCAAGTCAACAGTTAATAATAAAGTTATCTGATATGATATATCAATGTCCAGATACGTCAGATATAAGTGAACTAACGCAAAATATTATTACAGCCCGTGAGGTGAGAAAATTCTAATTAATTTTCTTTCAAACCCTACATATTATCTACAAGCTAAATAATAAAAATACTTTAAAGCTTAGATCAAATAACACTGCTTGATGATTGTATTTTTATATTAGAAATATGTATATAACTGAGTATTTAATTACTTTAAAGAATAAAAATACCATGCAGTAATTAGAAATTTAAAGAAACGATTGATTATCTTAATCGCATTTGTTGAACGTTGAATGGGTTTGAAAAATATTTTTTTTGTAATTTAGAGAACGACTTTCGTTAATAGAATAATGGGAAGTTGTTGGAAAACTGTTGTTTCATTTATCATTTTTATTTTAAATATATATTGCAGTTAAAACAGCATTTTCCTAACTGAATTTAAGTGCAAAGAACATTTTTTCTCCTAAAATATTCTTTACTCCAAAATTAACGCATGATAATTTTTTTTTTATAGATTTCCACTATGAAAAAATATTTTCATATGTTCATAGATTTATATCTAAATTTACTAACACCTGATTCTGGATTTTTATATTATATATTTGAGCAAAACATTATTAATAATTAATTTCGACTCGCGGATATCATAAATAATAATAAGTAATTGATTAAATATAATAAAAGATTTCCAATTCAATATGTCATATAATTTTATGTCACATTTATGTCTGAAAATACATTAAATTAGAACAAGGCATGACTTGACCCAACGTACTGTGACTCCGGAAGCCATCATCCAAATTAAACGACCAATTCAATTGTGCCAATTCCCACTGAGTTTCTTTGCCGATTTTTTTGCTGAAAAAACAAGGTACAGGTGAATCGCAAGGGACACATTGTCTTTCTCTACTTTGATTAAATTTTATTTTCACAGAGGTAACATATCGATCCGATTTATCACCGCGTGCACTGTAGCTATGTAGCTTTCTCTGAATTGCAGATAGAGAGGGAGAAAGCGATAAACTCTTGGGTAGGGTCATCCGGTAATGGAGTTCAATTTAATTCCAATATTTTAGAAAGCGGGACAAACACACAGTTGGCAGCGACAGGGCCACAAATGCCAGCCAGAGTTACAAATGTCAGGCAGTGCACTTAATACTTCCGGTTTATGGGAGGTCGAGATAAGGCTAATTTAGTTTCGCATCCAGGACCGCCTCATATCTCCGCTTTTTATTGCATCATAGAAATTTTATGATCGACTGCCATCGGTTTTATGGCGAATTTTGTATGTAATTAACATACGCGATAGCATAAATAAATCGCAACTCTCCACCGTTACATTTGCTAGTATTCCCCTATTAACAGTTTAGAAAGGTCGCAGTGTGGATGCGAAAAAAAGAATTAATTCTATCCCCCGGCCGAGACCAGAAAGGGTATATCCCACAGGTCCGATGAATAAACAGGTCAGCTTATCCCGTCGGCTCAATACATCTGAATACCGCACGAAAAATGGTCTTGATGTTCATGAAATTTGGGGAGTCCGTCGGGACCTTTCCCTGGGGGTACTGTTACCGGAAAATATGGGCACATTGTACCATTATATATTCTATCCTGGTGGAAATTTTAAGGGTGGAAGCCGATCATGTTCGGCTATTATTAATCGCATTGTCGACGTATATCTTTTGTACGATAACAAATTATATATTCTTTCATCGAATATTTTTTAATTCTTATGATCTTAAATCAATCATTAACTATTGTAAATTTATAAAATTAACGCATAATTTGCATAAATTACACTGAAAAATACATGAAAATATCATAAGACTAATTATATTAGTTGTTTATGATGACCACAACGTTTATGCTTAATATTTTAAATTGATCTGTCTTTATGGAATATTATTAATGTATGGATCTGGAGCACATACTTAAAATGTCAAACAAACAAATTAAATATTAGACAGGCCACTAATGTCAAATACATGTTTTTCCATAAATATCCACTACAGATCATATTTATTTTATTGCTTTGAATTTTTGAAATCATTTCAAACAAAAAACCGTATATTTTTTGAACTTTTTGTAAATTTACAGTTGCGTTATAATTAAACAACACCAGTAATAAAATATCATATATTTTTTTAGTAATTTTCATAAAAAAAAATATTATTTAATTAAGCCAGACGCTATAGAAACTGTTTTATATCGTAAGAATCTTCATCTTTGAGGCAGTAATTAGTATTACAATATCTTGTGGTAATATTAAAACCTCATCTAACTTTCCATCTATCTCATCTAACTCCATCTAACAGCATATCTAATTTTGCACAATCTTTTTCAAAATTGTTCATCTTTAATTATTTTATTTATCATGAAGGTGAAGTCAACTAATTATCTGAAAATTTATGTCTAAAAATGTTTATATATCTCGTAATATTAATAATAAAGACTGCCGAGTAAACAGATAAAATTTGGAATCATTTTGTAGCTCTATTTGAATTCGATAGTTTATATTTAATTTATTTAATTTTTTACACTCTTAGTTAAAAGGTCAATGCCATAGTTTGAGGAAACCTATTTACGATTGTTTATGCTATTTTTATTCAATAATGGTTTAAGCTAAAATAAGCTAAACGATCATAAATTAAACGATAAACTAAGATCAGGAAGATCTTTAAAATAAAATAATGCTACTTTAACCACTTCTGTGGTCAACCTCTTGGAAAAAAGTGGGTAATTGTTCTTGAAAGATCAAATTACGACACGTGTCACGCAACGCGCGCGATGCATTCTCTAGACTGGTGGAGGAATGGTGAAGGAATGATGGTGATGAATGGTGCTGGGTTCGGGAAAATCACTATAAAAAGTTTCGTGTACGATGTGCCCGAATCCAGTTCGGGCAAATCACTGTGTCAGCGAAATACGTACCTGAATTGTATTCGGGCAAATATTTATTTATATGTGTTTGTTTATGTTTTTACATTAATGTATTCTTGAGGTTTCTTATAAACAAAAATGAAAAAAAAATGTACAAGACTATTTAAAAAGAATCAGATAAAAAAATAGATATGGAATTTGGGTACTGCACAAAATTAACAAAGAATAACCATACGTTCTTCGCTCTTTTCTAAGTTTGAGAGTGATTCGTTTCTGAGAAGAATTGTTAATGATAATTAACTGGGTTCTGTACAACAACCCAGAGAGTAAAAACAATGTATCATATATTCAAACCAAGTATCTGTTTTAATCCCCTCAGCTTCATTACCCTTGAAAAAGATAGGTGGTGATATATTAGATGTTTGGTGATATATTTTAATTGATATTCATTGAGAATTATTTTATTATGCCTAATTAGTAAGATTAAAGGTAAAACTGTTGAAAAAAAAAGCAATCAGCTTAGGTAAATAACTAAAGACGTATATTGCAACATGACAACGCAAAGCCACATGCAGCAAGAATCAGCTAATAAAAAATCAGGGAATGGGATTCTTGCAAGTTCCACAGCATCCACTTTATTCGCCAAATATTCGCCATTAACATTAACATTAACATTATTTTTCTTTAAATCTTTAAATTCATTTTAAAAAAAAAATTGATTAAAAATATCTACAATTTTACAAGGATTTTAATATTTACTCGACCTGTGATAAAGATTCTAAAGAGTAATGGAAACTATCATACACAAATTTAAATTATTTCCATATTTTTTCATTTTGAAATAATGTCAATACTTTATGGTTTACTTTATATTATAACATATAATTTAAATTTTTAAATAAAATATACAGAATGTAAATCTTACTTTGATTCACAGGGTTAATTGATTATATATTTTTAAATACTGCAATTAATAAAACTTTGGACGATAATCATAAATAAAATACATAAAAAAGCGAAAACAAAGTAAAACTATTTTTATTAAATTGTTTTAATAATATAATCATACAACTCAATGATGAATCTTGATGTAATTACATTTCAGTAATAATACTACTTATTTTAATATTTTATTCATTACGTATGTAATTAAATCCAAAAAATTCAAACGTGAAAAATTGTATACATCATTCCTTAATTTACACGATTTTTAATTTGATTTTTGTGTGATGAATGTGGTATGATTAATTAAATAATTAAAAAAAACACAATTTATGGATGGATATTAATTAATTAAATCAAGTTAAGCATTAATGCGAGCATGGAAAATCGACTGGGATGCGTGACTCATCGTTAAACTTGATACATTGATGGATAGTTTTGGTAACACTGTGATAAATGTTGTGGAGGACCTTCAAAATAAGACTACCTCAACCCTATTAAATTCCAGTTGAACGAACTCCCTATATATAAGGATACATAAAATCGATGAAATTTATTATGGTGGTTTAATATTTTTTTCTTATTATTTTTTGCAGGAAGAGATGGAGGACCGACCCCGCATCTCCACCCTCATCAGCTCGCTGGCCAACTACTCCAACACCATACCAGCAGCTGGCGATCCCGATGCCAAACCGGCTGCTCCTGCATCCAGGATGGGCACCCTCATCGGTGTATTCCTGCCTTGCATCCAGAACATCTTCGGTGTCATCCTCTTCATTCGTCTGACGTGGGTCGTAGGAACGGCCGGCGCCGTCTTCGGATTCCTCATCGTTTTGACGTGTGTTTGCTCGGTGAGTCCCGTAACCATCTCAATTTTCCATTTACAAATGCTAATGAACCTTTTGATCCTCCACCTTCCGAGCTGATAATTTTTCGGCAACACAACTTCTGAACCAGATAATGAAATGCTAATCTGATTCCGGAGGATCTTGTAAATCTAACCCCCTCCCCATCGTTGCCTCACAGGCCGCCCCCAGCATCCCCCTTGTATGTTTAATTGACCTTTGAGTTAATTTGATCAAATACCGTTCGTTTGAGTACGATCGATAGCTCTCAGCTATCCCGGGCCCATTAATTCAGTATCTTAATTGATGTTCACATTTTCCATCATCAGTCAGTACAGATACGTTTCCAATCGACAGCCGCCGATTTGCATAATCCATGGTTAAATTTTGCATGTAATTTTTTTTCGCATGAATATATTAGCCGCTTCGCCGGCTGATGATGGTGGATATGAATATTTCATGATGCATTGTAATTTTAAAATTATTTAAAATGTTAATGGGGTTTAACAAGTGCTGAAAAAGAGCATTTTAATACTTTGTAATAAAAAAAGCTCATAAAACTTGTTTTAAATATTAAAGGATTATTTTCTAATTTATAATACATACACGATAATATGAAATATTATTAATTTTTTTTTTTAATACTACTCAAGTTCGACCACGCTCAAGTATCGACTAAAAATCAGGCTTCGAAACGTTATTTTTTTAGATTCTGTTCCGGTTCGATGAAAAATAAATTAAAAGCTTTTTTGGTTTTTTATTCAACTCTGAGTGATTATTTAATAAATTGTTTTTATCGGGACATCGAACCAGATGCGTATCAAAAACTGCTATAACTAAAAATTAACGGTTTATTATAAGTTTAAAAAACATTTAAAAAAATATTCGTTCGAAGCAGAACTGAAAACTGAATAAAACATATTTTTTTCGGAACAAACTGAGAAATTATACTGATATATATTTTTTTACTTGAATCGGAACGAACACCGAACTAAAAAATTAAAGTTCGAAACCCCATGTTTTTTTTTCAAATAAGTTGAGGTCCCTAAATATATAAAAAATATAAAATGTTGTTTTTTTGCATTTACTCCATGAAATTCTTTAAATGCTTTTATTGTTAAAAGTCCTGCTGATGCTGATATGATCCTAGATCCCTAAATATAAGTTTTTTTAACCCTTATATATTTTTTATTTAAATATTATTCAGATAGCTTGTCCATAATTATTTATAGCTGAATATTTATATTTTTTTGATTAACAAAAACCGGAATTATAGATTTTTTTAACACAAAATCGAAAAATAATGTTTTTTTTTGTAGTTGATTAGTTTTATTCATTAAGAAGGTGTTTTTTCTTGAAATTCTTTGAACGCCTTCAATGTTAAATGTATTACTGATGCTGATATAATCCTAGGTCCCTAAATCTGTTTTTTGGACCCCTAATATTTTTTTTAATGAAATATTATAGTTATATACTACACTATTTTCAAGAGTCAATTAATTAAATAACAGTTTTTTTATGCTCGAAACCTTTATTTTAGCGAAACTGAACATTTTCCTAAGAAAATAAATTAAGAAATTTCTGAGTTTATTAAAGAATATTCAAATATACCGCATTTTTTAATAATAAATGAAATTCTGCATTATATAATTTAGAAATCTACTTAATTTATTAATTATAACATCGTTTTATTGCTTTCGTATTTAGCATTTTTTCGCATTATATAATTTTAATAGTCTTCGTCAAAATTTAAGAAATATAAATATTCCTGCAGCTATCGTTCTCAGATCTTAACACATTGCAGTCCGGAGGACTCGAAAACGCGTCCTCGCGGGCCAACGTAGAAGTACGGGGGACGGCGTTTTCGAGTCCTCGTTGGCGCTGATATTTACGGAGTGTTATTACAGTACACGAATACGCAGACCACACTTATTGACGTAACTTAAATGGTATCAGAGTTACATTGAACTGAAGCACCTAACTTTTGCTATTTTTTTCGCGAAATCGCCCGGACCAACGCAAATCTCGGCGCGGAACCCAGCGGATCGGAACGTGTTAAGTTAATTGTTTATAATAGTTTTTGTCTGACATTTTGTTATTAAATTTTATGACTTTCTACCTGCAAAGGAGTGTATCAGAAGTTTGTTCGGAGCAATCATGCTTTTATTCAAATTATTTTTATTAGAAAAACCGATTGATGCTTAACTATAGTCCTTTGCGAGTATTTTCTTAAATAAAAAAGTTAACAGGAAGGTTTCTAGCATTTAAAGCAATCTTTAAGGATGTAATAAAATTTGAAAATATACCAAAGGGGGTCAAAAAACTCGTGTATGCTTTTAAATTTGTTTTATGATTGTTGTTTTAATTATTTTTATTTTTTTTCCAGACTATGCTTACGGCCATATCAATGTCTGCCATCGCTACTAACGGAGTGGTTCCTGCGGGTGGGAGCTACTTCATGATATCCAGATCCCTAGGTCCAGAGTTCGGCGGTGCTGTCGGCATGTTGTTCTACACGGGAACAACGCTGGCAGCGGCCATGTACATCGTGGGCGCCGTCGAAATTGTTCTGGTAATTGCCCAACACTCCGAGACATGGCATTAAAATTACGCGAAAACTTTTACCAAAGTATCGGCAGATGTAAAGAGCGGCATTACTCTCGCAAAACTTTTCAAATTTGTAAAATTTTTCATACATTACGAATTTTTTTCAGCGGCCCCATCCCCATCGGTGCCAATTCGCTCGCTTGTTTTCCCCCCCGCCCCCTGGTTTGACGTGTCAATTAATTATTCGCCCTTTCCGAGCAGGTTTTTATACTCTATGAAATTTTATACAGCCTCTAATAAAATGTCGAAGGCTAGTATTAAATTTTATGCGGTTATCGGAAGTGCCTAGTGTAAAAATCGGGGAAAGTCTCCTTTACTGCTTTCTGTACTTGCCAAGTGTCGTTAATGCGATATATTAGTGGTCGTTTCGGGTCCCTTTACCCCAACAAAAACTCCAATATTTATCAAATTATGGGTTTTTCTATGGTTCTTCAATCGTGCTTATGGGATTTCCGAGTAACATTTATGAGGCACTCTAGAAAAATGACAATTATTAACAAAAAAATACCTGAAAATTTTTTAAAGCAGATTTATTTAAATAAAAAAAGCAAACGATGCGTCTTTTAAAAAATATATAAATAAAATTTTAATCAGATTAAATTTTATATTCGTAGTTTCAAATTTTCGGGTAAATTTTGCACACACTTTTGTAACATCCTGCGTAACGATCTAGATAACACAATCTCTCCGCAGCTCATTACGAGAAAGGGTCTCAGTTTTTTTTTTAATTCTTGGCTCCTATTTAGCACGTAACGCCCTAAAACTCGTATACTCGTCAGAGGCGCGATACGCCCAAATGTTGATATTTATTTTATAAAATAAACGGTTTACATTTTCCGCCTCACCCCCCGAGACCCAACAATGGCGGTTGTTTTATTTTCTTTGCAGGAAAAAAAGACTGGCAGCCTTGACCTCCTCTCTCCCTCCCTCGCGCCGGGATTGAAGCGTTTCATCGGACAAAGTTTTTCGGGTTCCTCCATCTCCGTCTCCATCTCCAACCCCCCGTTCTCACCGCTGACTCCATTATACTCTGTGTACGTAGAGATGTCGGCAATGGGCCTTTGTGAGGTTTCCACATTTAAACTTTTGCACAATACGGCTCCGTGTTGTGCTGCCGGCCGCAAGTTCGATACTCCTCTAGTAAACATGCCCGTAACACTCCCACCGACATCCTTTTACTTTAATTAATCCTGTCCAGATAATTAAGGCGGCTTTGCATCGTAGCCCGTCACTCGCGAGGCCTTCTAAATCCCAAAAAAATGGGATTAAGGCCCTTTTTCCTTCCGAGCTGTGAAAACGGCGGGTTTTATTCAGAATTAAGTAGGCCTTTGAGCTAGGGCGAAAAACTAAGTCCTTGGTAGACGTGAACTTATTAACGAATAATCCGGATATAAGGGCCTTCCTTGTGTAGATAGATATCTTGGAAGGCGACACATAAAATTTTTAAATACCCAATAACAACTTTCTACATTGGAGACATTTTTGATAATATACTCTGGGGTATGAAACTTTAGTTACATAAAATCCAATTCATGAAATTATTGATAACCCTAATGTGCCACATTCAGTCTTAGATTGTCGTAAACCCAGATTTGACCAATGTGATTGTGGTGATTTTTTTAATCTTTCTTCATTTTGTTTTCAATTTATTTAATCCCTTTATAAGACATATTGAAAATTATATCGAAAATAAAGCTAAATTTAGAGCTTTTGAATCTGTCGTATTTAGTTTAATTATTATATTTATCATATAACTTTTTGCTCCTGAAACTTCAGCCAAAGCTCCGGTATTCTAAGAATCTGTCAACAACGCTACATATCAAAATTATCAAATCGTCCTTTGTCAACTTTATCGATAATCAAACTTAGATTTTCACTATGTGTGTTATTTCTATGGTCGATTTCAGACCCTTCCCGTTTATTTAAAAAAAATATATTATTATTTTAGGCATCCTTCTTCAACAGTATAATAAGAGTTTTAAATCAGTTTTCATCTGACTTTTTTCTGTTGATTCTTTTTTTGAAGTATATGTAATAAATCCAAAAATCATGTGATTTTGTGGATTGCTGAGAAATTAATACCTTCACTCTGTGGCTGAAAAATATTCCTGATATTTTACATGATGCAAAAATATACCAAACGATGGAAAGAATATTGCTCAAAAATTCTTAAGAAACTAAAGATATTTATTCTTTGAGAGAAGAAAGAAAAAGCTTTAGCTCGAGATAATCATCAAACTAGATGCAACGCTTAGCCAAAAGGCCATATTTGATACAAAAATGAAGAAATCTTGTCTATAATGGAACAAAGAACATAAAAATTGGACTGTCTAAGACTTGGAAATTCTATGTTGAATCGACTAATTTGGATCAGATTACTATAACTAGGGCTTGCATTACCGGTTAACCGGTAAATCGCAAAAAACGCACCATCGGAAATGATTTTATCAAGAAAAGAAGCTTAAAAGAGCTTACTTTGCATCGAGATTGCAAAACTCGGTGGAATTCCTTACTGAAAATGGTGGAACGGTTTTATGTAATTAAAAATGCGATCTTAAAAAGTTTGATTGATATTAAATGGGAGATAAATATCGATAGTATTGAATTTAAAAAGATCTCTGACATAATACTGGCATTACAACCAGTAAAAGTAGCATGTCGTGAAGACATAAATCTATATACAGCCGACATAACACTGAAATGTATGCTCGATGAACTGCCTAAATACAGTTCTTTTTCAGCCAAGGAACTTAAAAAGAGCTAATAATTCGAATACAGTGGTTAATTATCTTAGTGATCCTGATACAATAAATGATTTTGACGAATATGTAATATTTAATAAAAGTAACCACATACAGTTATACTTTAATCATCTAATCCACGTCTATTTTATTCATTTACCGGTAAATAACCGATAATGGGAGAAATTATTTACCGTTTACCGGTTATTGTAATTTGACGGTAAATTGCAAGCCCTAACTATAACGAAGTGTAACGTAAATGTAACGTAAAAAAAGATACAAAAGCACAATTTGTCATAAAGTTTTTCCTTGTGTAAAAAGAATTACTATTAAAGCTCTTACTAGCCATTTAGAATGCAACAAAAAGGTTAAAGAGTCCTGGTATTTTTAATCGATAATCAATTTTATTGCATTACAACAACACCTGATCCCACATCATCAAAGATGACCAGAAATAAAATAATGACGATTTGATGGAATATTATCTTCCCTTGCTATAAAGTCCCAATTTAGTTTCTTAAAGTTATAATATATTTTATTATAACTTGTTATAGTCAATTTTATTTCAATGGTATAAAAAATCATTAAATGCCCTCCGAGAATTCACATATCTCGGCTCATTTATTCCAAAAAATATGTAAACTAATTTGGAAGTACGTAGGAGAACTATGCTGGCAAAGCAAGGTGCTACATTGAACTTCAACAGCATCTACGGACGAGATTCCTCTCAAAAAAAAATCAAAAATCAAGCTCTACATGTCCTAATATACGGTCTAATTTTAAGACGAATATTTGAAGCCGTATTCGACAATGGAAAATGGCGTAACCGAAACCGGATAAAATCTATTGTAAAGGGTAGAAGGGGAAAGGTTAAATGGAGCCAGGGTTCTACAATAAGGCTGTTGAAACCATTAAATACAGGGCTGTGGAGTCGAAGTCGGAGTCGAAGTTGGAGTCGTGGAATCGCGGTGTTTTGACCGGAGTCGGAGTCGTGAAAAATGAGCGACTCCGACCATTTTTTTTAATTACGAAATTTATTAAATTTTAATTGCGTAATAATGACAATTTAAAAAAATATCTCAGTGAACAAGATGAAATAAAAAATCCTCGTTCGAGTCTTAATATAGTTGACGAAGGAGACAATATTTCCAAATTTCAAAATTAATTTTACGATGCATTAAAAATGGTAGAAAGAATTGACCGAGCTTATAATCTAAATGTTAAAATGGCAATACAGCGGTATCCAAAAATCGTAAAAGATTCTACGTTGACCGTTACAGCATTGCCGCCAACCGGAGCGGTTATTTTCCGCTCTTAAAATCTTCAATTCCGATTTGAGAGCTTCTACGAGTACAGATTCAGAAGCAATGTTGTTTTTAAGAATAAATTATAATAAATAATTAATAAAGTTTGATCTTGTTTTATTTTTATGCCTATAACATGAAAGAGTTGGCTATATGCAGAGGTAGGAAAACAACCTGATAAAATTGAATTGTGAGTTGTGGAGTCGGAGTTGTGGAGTCGGAGTTGTGGAGTCGGAGTTGTGGAGTCGGAGTTGTGGAGTCGGAGTCGTGGAGTCGGAGTCGTGTTATTGGTAAAATCGGAATCGGAGTCGGAGTCGGAGTCGGAGTCGTTTTTTTTAACGACTCCACAGCCCTGATTAAATATATGAAAGAAGGTTGTTTCTACCGAGAATGAATATATTATGTTTTTTTTCGTTTTCTTTTATTTAAAATACGCCGGACAACCTAATATATAATTATTAACAACAAATAATTTAATTATCTTACGAAATTAATGTTTTTTTTATGTTTCTGTATAGACCTAATGGCGCCATCGCTATCCATCTTCGGAGACTTTACCAAGGACGCTAACGCCATGTACAACAACTTTAGGGTCTACGGTACAGGACTGCTGTTGGTCATGGGAACCATCGTCTTCGTCGGCGTCAAATTCGTCAACAAATTCGCAACCGTCGCATTGGCCTGTGTCATCCTCTCCATCGTCGCCGTGTACACCGGAATCTTCGTCAACATCAACGGCAACGACAATCTACAGTAAGTACATTCTATTATACGTATATCAATAAAGCAATACAGAAAATATTCAGTCCGAACAGATGGTTCAAATTATTATAATATAAAAAATCTACATAGCTTCAGACTGTCGGAGCGGATAAGTTTCTCCGAAATATTTAATATCGCAGATTTTCTCACTCCGTCGCGAAAAATAAAAATATTATCATATTGATTAAAGGCAGCAGGGCGTACGTACTCTCGCAGCTTGTCGACATCTTGGCCTTTATAATTTCGTCGCAAAAAGAAATATAATGCCCTCCGTTATAAGATATTCCGTCAATAAATTAATGCCATTGAGTGAACACTCCGCCGGCTGCTCAGCCTAGTGTGAAAACGTTGCCGGCAGACGTAGCGTACAAATGGCCGTCGAGCTAATCCCGGGTACCCTGATTGGAATTTAGACGTCGGACGAAAAAAATATATATTGAATCACCGTTGACATTTATTTTCATCGGGACGTTGCCGAATTTGATTTGAGCCCCGGGTGTTTGCCGTGTTAATATTAATAATGCGAGATCAAGGTTGAACAATTATTAGTTCAAGAGATGTGCTCGACCCTCTTCAAATTTCCAAAATTTATCCACCCCACCTCTCCCACTGTTTCCATCTTTCCGAGATACTGTCGTCCTGTCTTATGAGATTCGCGAGGTGACTCGCAAATTTTGCTCTCGGGATTTATCACTGTTTGATTTATTATGTATCCCTGTACAATGTAAAAATGCATTAAATATTAGATAAACCATCTTTTTTTATGTCGTTAGGGCTGAATTTACAGACTTTTCTTTTTTTTCAGCAAAGAAATAAAAAAGCAATTTAAGTTTAGCCACTTTATTTTCATATATTTTGGCGTAAACCGAATCTTTATAATTTTATTAATAATATATACGGTCTCTTTTTCAAAAAAAAAAGTCGGCGTCATTAAAGTTTGCATATGAGCTTAATAAACTAATTATTAGTATATTTTTTCTGAATAAGTTTTAAATATTATATAATATGTCATGCTAAAAATAAATAAAACTATTGTTTCGAGCTACGTATTAAATTAAATAATGATATTAGGCATTAATTACATATATATATTAAATTTAGCCTTCTGAACAAGCGATTGTTAAAAATGAATTGAATAATAAATAATGAATGATCGATGTGAAAATCAGGTCTGGAAAATTCGCGAAATTTAATGACGCCGATTGTAATTGACGGTATTCCATATTTTATTTATTTATAAGTTTTAGACTGAGGAAATGGTATTAATAGTATAATATAGTAGTATTAAATAAATAATTTCTCTAAATGAAAATTCCAATATTATAGAAAATACACGATATCTTTTAAATACGGTCGTGGCAGATAATATCACCGCATTGCAACATTTTTAGGTTTTATATTTAACCACATTTTTTCCCGAAATTCCTTTTATAATCATCAATTTTGACTTTTGTTAATATTTATACATTTAATTCAGAAAAAAATATATTAATTAAAGATATTGGTTTTTTTCTTATTAAAACCTTTTAAATCGCATAATAATATTAGATAAAATATAGGATAATTTTAGATCTAAAAAGATGTTTGAAAAACAACTCCCTAACATCAAGTCGGATTTTTTTAAATATAAAATAAGCACAGTAATATTCCCTTTTTCGGTAATACTTAGAATATAATTCCCCACCCTCTACCCAAGGAATATTCGAAATTGTATACATATAGTATTATATACTTAGTTTTAGTATTAACAGACTAAAATTAAGCATATTTTAACAAAAAAATCTGTAGAATTGCCCACTATTTAAGTCTATTTTATGTGAGTCATATTCAGCTTCTAGTATATATTGTATTTATTTGTAACAACGTTGAAAATTCTAACTCGCAAAAAGTTAGAATTTTAAAGTTAGTAAATTTTTTGGTACGAATTGCACATATTGGACCAGAAATCTGTGATTGATTTCTCATTGGACTCCAGAATCATTTTTTTAGCCCTAAAAAATGAATAGAAATGGATTGCGAACTAAATTTACCTCCTTGTTACAATTTAATATCTTAAAAATTCTGGAATTCTTGAAGATGATGATAATGTTTCAAACATAGAAACGTTGTTTAACCCTACTTTTCCACTTCAATATTACTTCTTGCTTATAAAAACTCTGAAGATATCTGTAAATTTATGATATTTGTATTACTTCCTTGCATCTAAAGATTGTGTTTATTCAACTGTCCAAAAATCTCCACTAAATAGGCAGTCTATTCCTTATTATTTAGCTAGGCTGATAAACGCATCTTCCTTTACCAACAACAATAATGTTAAGCTCATCTCTAAGCTCAAATACTTGCTCAGTTACTTTTCCTCTTAAAAATTCCACGTGCTTTCAGACAAGCTTGAAATCCCGATTTTTTCTTTGTACAGTATACACAGACATTAGTGAAATTGAAACTTTTTCTAAAATATCTGTAACCTTTGTAGTTATTTCTAGAGAAAAACAAAATAAGGACTGCTCTTTAAATGAACCGCATTGAACATACACCAATCCCTCGATTTACGCGGTATCCATTTTACGCGGTCAGAAAAAACAA
>JAGXCT010036360.1:45681-111950 GCA_022495035.1 Philopotamus ludificatus | reverse complement strand
GCGTTTGTTTCTTGGAACGTATCTACCGCGTAAATCGAGGGATTGGTGTATTATGAAAACATCAGCATCTGGAAACACGAGAATATATCAGTAGACTCATCTAAAAATAAACTTAATACTGCAGATTTGATTTCCTACCAAATAAACTGATTCTTGATATCAAATGCCATGTAACTGATCCTCTTTTGGATACTGTTTCTACAGTAAAACAGCTGCAAGTTAATTTACCAACACAATTTTCAGCACTCTGAGAGCACGGGGTTAATTAATGTTTCAGCAATTCAGGGATTCGCCCCATGGAACCTCCGAAATCGCCCCCAGGGAGGAACTCCTGCTTTAACATATTCCATGTTTATCAAAAATTGTTAGATAAAGGTCTAATATAATAATATTTGATTTTATGTTCATTTTATTAACAAGGGCGTGGTCGTAAAACTTAGATTTATCTAATAATTTTATGTACACAGTTGCTAGGTATCTGATAATATCGAAAACACAATACAAACCTCAATTTGTGCGCCTGTTCCGCGATAACAATCGGCGAGTTGAGCCGGCTGATGATGAGATTGCAGACTAAATCTTCGCGTACCCTTAACACAATGTACAATCACGTCTGCCAGATGAAGATAAAACGACGGAGAGCGGGAGGAGCAGACGTTTGCCATTCGTCGGACATAATGACGCAATCTGGGGAGTCTCGAACAAAACGGTTTTATTTTATACACAGACGGATAGACACAGCAATTAATGGACGAATACTACTCGACACACTGCTCGTCTCCTCACACCCGTCGGCGAGACGTAGTCGCCGCTTTAAAGGTTTCGCACGTCTCGAATAATGGCATGCGTATTTAAATGTGTACATTAACATTTATCAAGTGTCGTTCAAAGGACGAAATCTCATAATTATGGTAATGGGCAAAATTCAAATTTGCGTCTAAAACACAGGATCGCCCTTGAGCCCGCGCTCATTAAATATTAATTTTATGTTAACAAGCCGGCCTTGCCAAGTAACTGGGCCGACTTCAAAAAGATTCGAGCAATTTGTCTTTTTGATATCTTTCTTATCGGACAGGGAGGACGCGAGGAGCAAAATTTAGACCTAGTTTGATAAAGGACGAATATTATTAAATAAAGCCGAAACACGATTATGAAGCAATTCATTTTTTAAATTAATAAAAAACATTCAAGACGTTATATTATACATTAAATAAAAAAAATATTTATATGAATTCATGTAATATTTTAAGATGTATAAAAACTTGTTTATTAATATTAAAAAAAAACACATAGTAAAAAATTACAATATTTTAAGCTCTTTTTAGTATAACACTTGGTAACACCCCTGGCTGACTTGTATCCGGAATTTTTCCGAAGGTTATATCCCCCCTTTTCCCTCATAGAAATGCTGTGTCTGATTTTTTTTTACTTTTTCTCATTGAAATATCTAGACGTTTATATTGATAAAATATTTAATTTATTACGTCGAAAATAATTGATATGGATATTTTATAGATAAGAGTTATTCATGATTTCTTTCGTTTATAAAATATTATCCTATTTAATATAATTTAAATTATTTAATAGAGCTTATAAAGATGCAAGGGAAATGATCAGTGTCAAACCACGACACTGGATAATTATTAATATTATTTCAGTTAATTTATATTATATTTATTTTTTAATTATATTACATAAAAATTATTAGTTATTCTAAAAAATATATAAACAAAGGCAAGTAAATTCAATATCGGCTAACCCTCTTATAACGCTCCCTGATATAGAGCTACGAATGAAGCAGGCCCTCATACAGTGCTTCCTTCTAGATCAGTGATGTCCAACACGCGGCCCACGGGCCGCATGCGGCCTAGTTCGTTTTGTTTGCGGCCCTATTGGAGTTTTCAGGTCTTCTACAAATATTTATTTCATTTGCAAAAGGGCTAATTTCATTTTCAAAAGGGTGAAATAGACTTGCAATAACTGAATAAAGAAATGCTTAAATAGGTACTAAACACAAAATAATAAATTTGAAAACAAATAATGTGGCAAAATAATTGTATATCATTTAAAGATTTAAATTTGAAAATCATAAAGGGTGGATTGGTCTATTATGGGAAATTAGGGTTGAATTACATAGGACATGAGTAATAGTAATAAATTGTTTTTTATGCGGCCCACTAACGATTTCTGTTGGACAACACTGTTCTAGATCGTTGTTTTTTACAAAACGCTAAATTATCTTGGTCAAAAAACATATTTCGTAATTATATATAGTAACCCCCCCTATAGCGTACACTCCTATAACGTTGCTCATATAACGTTCGCGGCAGTTTTTTCCTATAACGTCGATCCCCTTTATAAAGTACATTTTTTTAAATGCTAATTAGAATTTTCATAAAAAAAATATAATTTTATAAAATTAACTAATAAAACATCTTCCCTACTCTCAAGTTGCGGGAAGATTACGTCAGCCAAAACTCGAAAAGATATCGCTCATTGCGCGAGAAAAAAGTCTGATTTACTGATTTCCTTCAAATCAAAAAAACCCCTATAACGTCACCTCATATAACGTGAAATCTATCTTCACGTTATATGGGGGTTTTACTGTAATACATTGCCGCGCGATATAAAGGTCAATGCCCTTTGGTTGACTGCAAATTATTATTATAAACTAAAAACAGAACAAGGTCATATAAAATATGTGAATGAATACATTTGAATGTATTTACTTCATTTAATTTACAAACTTAAAGACCTAGTCTTCTATAAGGCGTGTTTCTATAGCATATTTGTTATCTAGACGCTATAGTAGATATGACTGCTCTTTTTTTGTTGAAAAGGCAATCTTTTACAATCTTTTTATAATTTTCGAACGTTTTTCTAATTATTTATTTAATTAAAATTGGTTTTATAATTAATTTCGAGCATTATAATTAACAAAAGCAAATATTTATACTATACAGATATTTTTTTTAGTTAGGGCCTTATAACATTTATTTATTTGAACAAAGATTCAATAAAGATTTTAAAGATGCAAGGGGAATGAGTCTCTCACACTAATATTTCCCCCAGTGTCAATTCACGACACTGGTTAATTTTAATATTGTTTCAGTTGGATTGAAATTTATATAATTACCCTATAAATACCTATACAAATATTTTTATACACATTTGGAGGTTATGAGTAGCTCTTTCTCTGTCTTACATATCCGTTGGTCAGTGTTATAAAGAATTTTCTTTATTCATAGTTTTCGTCAGAAACCTATCCGACTATTAACTTAGCTTAGCCTACATTATGTAAATAATATGCATGTTACCTAGAAGCCTTAACACCGTTTTTTTATATTTGATATACTGATTTTAGTACACTTACCCCTCGCTTAGCACGATACTCGCTTAACACAGTTTCGCTTTAACAAGGTTTCAGCTTTGTTGAAAAGTTTTTTTTTTGATTAAATCTTGCTTTGTAGATCTGCGCACAGCTGCGGTAATTTCCAAGAATAACGGTTAGGGTATATCTGGACGGTAATTGTCCCTTTTAAGTGTAAAATAAAAATAGTACATATGAAATAAATAAAAAAAAATACATCAGATATTTAGTCTCTCGTTGCCCACTCTGTTGATCACTCGTTAAGTCAGAGCAGGTGATCAAATATTTGTTGATAACCTATCCTCTCTTTTTCATACATTTGCTAGACTCGCTTAACACGGTTTCGTTTACCACGGTGATCTAGCAGAACCTATCTTCCGTGTTAAGCGAGGGATGGGTGTATATGTTAGCGAATATCGTAACTGTTCGCGTAACAAAAGCGACAACTACAATGAAAAATTATTCACGTGCGAGATATTAATCGTTTCTGCTGCCATCTAGCGGGGGTTAAAAACAAATTAAAAACTTAGCGGACTCCGCCGCGGCCACTCTTCAATTCTACTAGTCTGCACATTCCCGGACACAGCATTTCCGTCCGGTCCACGGCGGTAAGCTGACAACGAATTGCCGCCGAGCTCGCAAGACGTGTTAATAAACACGGCCACGGAAGCAGACATTCGGAAAATGAGATATTACCGCGCGGTGTAGGGGATGGGGGGTGGAAAGCAATGCGCCGTCGGAGGCAACTTTTTTTCACGGCACGCTCTTTGCCTCCGGGCAAAAACCGAGCGCCCCGGGCTTCATTTATTTTAAATGATGAAGTAACAGTGTTAAATTTATGGAGGCTTTTAGTCAGGGAGGCTGGGTCAGGGTAAGATACGTTGAAATAAATTCCCTTACCCGACACTGATTGATTTAGCCGCTTGCCGTTCCCGCAGTCCAGGGGGAACAGGTGCCGGCGACGCGTGAACGCCTATTCCCGGGATCATCTCTTTGTGATGGCCGATCCTTTTTTTTTGCCGAAAAAGAATCAAATTGAATTCGGGTCCGGGAGCGCTCGATTTTTGACCTTTGGCATTTCGAGCGTCGGTCAAATGTGTAATTGTTTACTGGGATATGTGTGGAACATTCATCTGAAACCAGATTTATGTGAATCAATATATATTTTTTCATAAATTTCTTGTCGATCATCTAATACAGGGATTTCCAAACCATATTTCGCGGAATTTTGCGGAATTTGAATTTCGCCTCAGTTTGGTAAGGTTTTATACACTGCAACACATTTAAAGAGATTAGAGATGACACTCATTAAGCCATTGCGAAAGACACAGTGTCATGTATTCTTAACGAGCAGGCTACTGAAAAATAGATGCGATACAATTATCATTAAAGATCTTTCTACTAGCATAGAGTAAGAGTTAATCCATCGTCTTAGACTTTGCAGTGAATATTTATTTATTTATTTCAAAGACAATGCGTGATTGGAATTATAGAATAACCCAGGTCACCAATCAGGCATAAACACATAATACTAACATGAAAAGAATAGCATATATAACAAATAAGAAAAGAAAAGAATTATAAAATATCTACAAAACGTGTATATAAATATCTACATATTCGGCCAAGTGGCTGAGCAGAGTAATAGCTCTGGTTACCGGAGAGTTTCTGAGAGCACCTGTCCTCACATTTGGCGGAAGAAGAAGCACACGCGAACGAGCTCGATGATAGTGAGGTGGCGCCTATAAGGGCAACTCGCACAGTACAAGGAGGTTATGTACTGCGCCAACCAACAGCTTGAAGAAGTGCTTTGCCAAGTAAATCGACCTTCTTTTCTCGAAGGTTACATACCCCAGGCAGCCCTGAATCCATGCACTGGGCTATAAACTTGGGTAAAATCCAAATTCCTTCATGTAGAGATATCTTAAGAGTTTGTTTTGGATTGTCTCTAGCCTGAGGATATTCGAAGCGTCATATGACGCCCAGATGATAGATCCTGATTCAAGCAAGCTGAGAGACCAATGTATCCTATATCAACCTTATTACTAAGGTGCTATGTATGTAATGATAATTTCTCAAGACGAAGCCCAACATTCTTGAAGCTCTATTACATACTTCGTATACATCTGAATTTAATATAAATTTAGAGTCGAACAGAATTCCAAGGTCTCTGATTGACGACTGTCTGGGAAGAGTTACGTTCCCAAGCATGTAATTAATGGTTAGAAATTCTGTAGATCTCAAAAAAGTCATTACATTTTCCGACAATAATTGAAAGACGATTAGTAGACGTCCATTTGAGCAAGGAATTAATATTCATCTGCAGCGAAAGCGCATCATCTATTGAAGAAATCGATGTAAAACATTTCAAGAGATCTGGAAAAAGTGAGATTACAAGAAAGGACATGCGGTATGTCGTTAATAAATAAAACGAATAATAATGGTCCAAGTTAGTACCCTGTGGGTTTCTAGAAGTTGCATCGTAGACACATGACGTTAGGGAGTCATGTATCATGTACTGTTTCCTTTTCTTTAAACAAGCACGAAAAATTGTACGAGATTGGACCTGGACCCCCTCATCCAGTGACTTAGATGCATAGTTTGAAAAGCTAAGCAAGCCAGTAAATGTTGAGAGTCCAGGCCGAAATCCATGCCGTTCATCGATGAGTCTGCTCTCTACGTGATGAAATATGTACTTTTTCAGAATCATCTCGTTCAGCTTGGCAGGCTTAGATTGAACAGCCACTGACCTATAATTACTAACATTGGTTTTGTCACCCTTTTTAAAAATAGGAGTGACTGTAGAAAATTTCCACAAATCAGGGAATTTCGACAATTTTAACGAAAGTTTAAAGTATTCATGTATTCTTAACGAGCAGGCTACTTAAAATTAGATACGATATAATTATCAGATAATACTGTTTCACGACGAACTAAAAATCTTTCTACTAGCATAGAGTAAGAATTAATTCATCGTCTTAGACTATGCAGTGAATATAAGCGGAATAACCGCTACAAATCTACAGATGTCGCAGGATTAGCTATACTACTAGTATTTGCTCGTTATACATATGGGAAAAGTATTTGAGAAGATTTACTCATTTGCGTTATTAAAAACTACACGAGAAGATATATTTAACATTAATTATTACATTACAAATCAAGGGATAGGTTATAAGAAGTGTATTTTTTTTATTTGTACAGATAAAATAAAATGCGTTATATCAAGTATCTAGATAGTAGATACAAGAGCCTCCAACGGACTAAAAATAATATGGATATAGTCATGAAAGTGATAAAGTATGTAAAATCAAGACCACTTCAATCCAGATTATTTAAAATGTTGTGCTTTAAAATGGGCAATAGAAACAAAGCACTTTTATTACATACTGAAGTGACATGGCTATCCAGAGGAAAAGCAGTATTAAAACTTTATGAACTTTCAAGGAGATATAGGTCTTGTTGAATGCACAAAATTTTGTTCAAGTATTAACAAATTCTTCATGGTTGATAAAACTTATCTGCATATCTCGCAGATATTTTTACCAAGTGCAATGAAGTTAACTTAACATTAAGAGGAAAAAAATACAATTTCATAAGTTGAATCTAATATTTTTTAATGTTTTCCTGCCTTACATTAATATTTAAATGAATTAAATTTTAAAGTAGATGAAGAAGTTTAGATGATGTATTTTAAGAGCACCTACATAACTTGAAAACAACTTTTCTGCAGTATTTTCCGAAAACGAATAAGGAAGATTCCTGGGTTCAGAATACATTTTTCGTGACTTTAATTAATGACTTTGATTTGAAATAAAGACACAAAGATCAGCATTTAAATGTTTTCACGGAGAGTTTGTCAGAAGAGTAACCAAATTTTTCAAAACAAGCTATTATTGTTTTATTTCCGTTTTCTACAAAGCGGGATTTTCTTATTATGCTGCAAGGAAGTCAATATGTAGGAACAGGCTCGACGCCACACCAGATATTAGAATACAACTTACCAATATTGTGCCTGATATTAAGATATGCAATTCAAGGACTCAAAATCATCAGTCATTATGTTTTCTATTTATTCATATTTATATATTTATATTATATTATAGTTTTATATTCAAAAATAATTACTAAATGAATATTGAATAATGTTCGATTGGAGAAAAAAATTCTCTAGATCTTATGATTATGTTACTGATTTAATTATTGAACATTTGGGTGGTAGAAGGGGTAAATACCATATATGTTGAATGGAGCATCCTATATCTGACTACCGCTGTCATTCGTTACGAATTACCATGTCTTCAGATGTGTTAATCGTCGCTTAGTATCCCGAGCAGTGCCCAAAATCCGACACGTGAGCAGAATCCTATCGCTTTTTTCCCCATAAGATTACATCTTGCGCACGTAACGTCTTTGCCAAATTTCAGGGACTTAATGACTCCACCATGGGCGGCTTGAAAATTGAAATTCCTCGTCCGAGTGTGGGAGGCCACTCGGGCGAGTGTGTACAGGGTATGTGCCCCCACCCCTAGCGCTTCACCTGTGGTCCACGCCATTGTGTCGCTTAATTATTTCTGATCTTCTGGTTATAATGGAGGCTGAGGACGGGGCGCTGGGTATTAGCATTTTAATTGTAGGGAGTCTCGTCTCGCCTTCCCCCCACTCGGCTTTTCCCATCCCTTGGGATCGGTATCTCCGGCGGCCTATGACGTTCACGGCTGGCTTCCTGTTTCTGATGCTTGGCGTCGTCTTGTTATATACGTGTGTTTGAACAGGTGTCGTAAACCATGTTAGGTGCTGGCATACATAAATTTAATCAAAATGCTGCATATTGCCTTTCTTGGGCCATTAAAGGCCATAAACAAACGTCTTCAATGTGGTTTAATCCCTTTTTTTAATACTTTATTTGCACAGAATTTCTTATATCAAAACTTTACTGACAATAGCAATCCAGTATACTTTGTCTATATCTTATCAATGTTGGCATAACTTGATCCATTTATTATTATTGTATTCTGCAAAAATATGTCGTAGTAAATAGTCGAAAATTAGTAGTATGAGGAACTATATAAGGGTTTTTTTTACATTTTCCAATGTTCCTCAAGTACCAAATTGCGTGCCTACCAGAACACGTAAATAAAATGTCTAATGGTATGAGACTAGGCTTCTATTCCTTTTGTCCATATTTATTTATCCATCTTTTCCATTTTATTATTTATATTTAAAGATAAGGAATATGATTATAATAGTAGGAGTGCATTTAATGCATTTAAAAGGTGTGACAAAAAATAATTATTGGGATTTGATTTGGATTCACTTTGAGAAAAAATGACTGAGATTGGTTTTTGGGAATCGAGCAGTGTAATATTTTTATGAGTAGTCAGGATGTATTGGAATAGGTTAGAAATATAAACTTAATATAGTTAAAGGTAGGATTTTAAGGTCTTTTTGTATATAAGCATTCCGAATGAATAACGAA
The DNA here is from genome assembly GCA_022495035.1 of Philopotamus ludificatus. Classification (NCBI taxonomy): domain Eukaryota; kingdom Metazoa; phylum Arthropoda; class Insecta; order Trichoptera; family Philopotamidae; genus Philopotamus; species Philopotamus ludificatus. The sequence continues at coordinate 103,101 of JAGXCT010036360.1, read as the reverse complement.
CCACTTGTCTAAGTAATATATACATTTTAATTTTTGTTTAGATATGTAAGGGATAATTTACTTTCGTTATTATTAATGGGGGATTAAGGATAGCTTTGTTATAGTTATTTTTTTGACTATGTTTTCTGTATGATTTTTCCAAGTGAGATGATTTTCAAATATTACCCTTAGTTATTTTGTTTTGTTTGTCCAAGGTATGGCTAATTTTATACAAAAACTTAGAGATTTTTGCAGAGATTTGAAATGAAAATTGCTTGGATTTTCTTAAGATTCATTAAAGGATTATTTTTCTGTCTTATAAATCTTTTTGTAAATAAAAGCAGGACTTTTGTCTCTGCATAATATTGCTGTATCATCAGCTTGATGAACTAATATCGGTTGTTTATTGGTAGGAATCGGGATGTCGCTGTTAAACATTTTATATACCGTCTTTTTCCGAATATAAGACACTGTCTTACTTTCTTTTTTGGTTCAAAATACGTGCTTGGGCTTATTATCGGGGGAGGGCTTATTTTTTCAAGTAGAATAAGTAGATTTATATATTTTCATTCAATATTTTTTTGTAGGAACATACATAGGAATTTGTGCATATAACATGTACATTTTAGGTATTAATGGTATATTTTAGGTACTAATAAAAAGGTATTTAAACTTATTCGAATACAATCAAGTCATCTTCTTCTGGAACATCGTCATAAATTATCAAATCCTGAATTCCATCCTGATTTTCCTCCAAATCTATTTGCTGTTGAATCAATGGTCCGAATGTCTCATGTCCTGCAATATAGCTATCCTTAAATAAATATTTTTTGTCTAAATAGTTCTCTTGTAGTGCATTGGAAACACAACTGTCAGTTATATTATCCCATGAATTCTTCACCCAATTCACAACTTCTATTAGGCTAGGCTTCACAAAATTTCCAAGTACATTTTTTACATTATTTTAACTAGGGCTTATTTTCATGTGAAGGCTTATATTACTAAAAATCCTGAAAATCACGCTAGGGCTTATTTTCGGGAGATGTCTTATTTTCGGAAAAAGACGGTAACAGTATACTATTTGAATATTGTTTTAAAAATATCCCCTTTTCTAAGTCTAGTAATAATGAGAGAAGTATCTCCGTCAAAGCAACATTTGATAAGTTATATTCTAATGCAGTTTTACCAGAAAAAAAATGCCAGTGAAGCCACAAGAATAATTTGTGATATTTATGATGATATATTAGATGTCAGAAAATGCCAACGTTGATTTAAAAAATGTATATCTGGAAGCATTGATTTGTAAAATAACCTAAAAGAGGAAGGTGTAGTCAAGAGAATAAAGTGATTTTGATTGGCTAACAATTACTATCGATATCTGAAAATGTCAGGAAAATTTGAAAACAAGGTGTTTGAATCCTGCACGATTTGACTGACGCTAACAAGACGGAACATTGTAACAAAACAGATTATTGCAAGAAAAGGAGCAGTACCGCTTTTTTTTCGAGATTTTATTACTGGAGATGAGAAATGAGTCTCTACTCGAACGTTACGAACGCGGTTAACCTCCGGGAAAAAAGGAATTCCAACTCCAAACGCCGGATAACATAAAAAAATATCTGTGTAATGAAATGAAAAAGGAATAATTTCTAACTTTCTGTCAATTTTATAAAAAAGGGATTTATGATTTAATAAATAGATCGTAGGAAGTCATAGATAATAATGAAAATTATTTCGTACGAATTCGTTTTAATACACAGTTGAAATTTTGAGATGATACCCATAATATTTGAGAACAAGTCTATAACTTTAACGCAGAAAGTTATAATTGTAATAAAAGTTCAATAATTATAATTATCTGACGGGGAAAATTAAACGTAATTAATATATATTAGACCATCATGCCAGACTTTGTCAAAGGCAAGAGTGATATCCAGGAATATCACGCCAATGTGGTGTCCAAAAGTTAGACTTATGTATTCTGTCACACGTTGAAGAACAGAAGTTGAAGGTAGATAAAGTAACTTGGTCTGTAACCACTGAAGTTCTATTAAAGGCTTTAGCTAATTTTTAACACAGATTTCTCTCTATTCATAATACATTTAGGATGTTAATTGTTATTATGACGATTAAGCTTAAAAAAAAATAGAGCATACGTTCGATGTATCCTTTGAGCCTTAAACATAATTAATTTTTAGTTTATATTAATTATATGAATTATTTCGAAATAAAATATGGTTCCAGCCAATAAATGAACAATTTTCGCATGAGAATTCTCACATTTACGGGTACAGTATATAGAACCACTCGGTTAGACATACTCATATAGTAAAGCATACGTGCTTCCGGCTTTTCCACCAGGGACGTATCTCTTACCATAAAACTTTAATTCGGCCAGGTAATTTCTGTAAAATATACATTCGAAAAGAGGGACATACAAGATGTTCGCGGCGAGATGCGTATGAATATTACATGGACCGAATCATTCTGTATTTGATCGCGTGCTGTAAGTGCTCGTTTAAAAATTTAATAAATAGAAATTCCCCGTAATTATCCTCGTCGGTAATTATTTTCTATTTTCAGATTTTTAGAGCGCGCCGTTCCTCCATTGTTTTCTGTTTATTGTGATCGCGATCACTTTGTTCCATTGCAATGCGAATCGGTAATTGGTACTTAACCCAATTCTCCTCCAATGGACCGGCGATGAAAAGATTTTTAATTCCATATTCAGCGAGAAATAATCTTCGATTAATTTTTTATATGTAATATGATTTATTTTTTATTTTTTTTTCAGTATGTGCGTACTTGGAAAGCGTTTATTGAAGGATATTGCTATTGAAAATTGTTCGAAGACCTTTGGTGGACCACTTCAACGAGAGTTCTGTCCGAACAAGACATGCGATCCCTATTGGTTAGCCAATAACGTCTCAATTGTCCGAGGAATAAAGGTATTTTATATATATAATTATATTTGTCTAAATATATAATACAAAGAGAGTCATGCCCGTTTTTTGTGGCGTTAAGTCGTACGTATTCGCGTCGTGTTAAGAATAAAACAAAGATGCGTCGCTGTCACATCTGTCATTCGATACGAATATGCGATTTATCAATTTTATTAATATTTTATGTTTTATAAATATCAGTATACGTCGATTCTTTTAATATAACAAAGATATATGGCAGCCATACATGCGCGTGTTATAGAAGAAATTTATCCGAGCGAAAAATTTCAGTATAGACCTCTTTGTTTTCGTAATTTAGGTGACTTCAAAGATTTTGCTCAATAGACCCCCGCTCTCGAATACTAATACGGTTTCCTAAAAATATAGAAACCGTATTTATTATATTCGAGCAGAAAATAAATGCTTATACACGCCGCACATATATTCCTGTATTTATTTATTATTTTTTTTTCTCAGGGTTTGGCGAGTGGCGTTTTCTTTGACAATTTGGCCGACTCTTTCCTGGAATTGGGACAATTCATCTCTTACGGAAAGGACCCTCAAGATATTGAGCAGATGGATCGACCTACTTACAACCAAGTATACGCCGACCTCACAACCACCTTCACCATCCTCATCGGCATATTCTTCCCTTCGGTCACCGGTAAAAATATTGTCCCATTATTTTGTTTTATTTATTGGTCGAGAAATTGCGGTATATTCGGATAAATATGATATGATTGAGAATAATATTTTTGCTAAAAATTTGATATCGGTAAAAAGGATATATTTATTTTTTTTGAGGTTTAAACGTCCAATTAGTTAAAACATCAATTTATTTTATTTAAGATATGGCGGTGTTTTATACTGTAACATCTATATTAAATATCATAAGTGATTCTTGGGTATAATATTTGGGGGTCCTGCGGAAGATTAAAAATTAAAATGTATATTTTAAAAGTGACTCGTGAGGGGAATGTGGAATCCCCACACCCCGCTGCCGCCCCGCGTCCATCCAATACAAGACGCTGTTAGCGTTGACGAACAGACATCGCTCGCTTTCACTCTTAAATAGTATATTTTCAAATCATTACTTAGAGTAAAATAATCTTTTTACTAATAAACAATCGAAATTTAAAGATTTTTTTCCTAATTCATACAAATAGTCTTCATTTTCGAGTGAAAAACGATATTAAATACTGTTTTCATCATTCTTTTCGACTTGTATCTTACCGAAAAAGATCCACTCTACAAGATGTCTGCACGTATCGAAGGATGAACGTATGTTATTAAGATAAAGCGAAAAGAAATGTCATTTTTTGTTGCATTACCTCGAAACCAGCTAATCAACAGCTGCTTTTATGTTAACACGTTGGTAGAATTTTGAATGTCTGTTAGTAATCTTTCGGTTTTGACATTTTTTGACACATCTTGAATCCTCGACAGTGCCATAAATGATTTGCAAAATTCAAATTAATTAAAGTGGGTAAAAGGACAAGCCCAAAACAAGGAGACTTCTTCGATTCATTGTTTGATAAATCGATGATGATAGTTTAACCCTTTAATCGTCAAGCCAATTATATGGATTTTTACCGTACGCCGTATAAACTTCAAATAAACTGAAACGGCTAAACATATCGACTTTCTAACAATAACATTGCCTTCAAAAGATGTCTTTGCATTCATTTTCATTTAAAAATATTATATTAATTTATAAATAAATTCGTAGTAGCGTTTTCCGTGGCGCTGTTGGTTGGCCGGTTTCGCGTGCCTGCACGCCGTGGCGTCTAAGCGGTTAAACTCATTTAGTGGAGTCCGATTCACCTAAAACAATCAAGGAATTATCACAAGACCTCAGTTGCTCATAGTCAACAGTGAAGGATAATTTTAAAAAGCACGGAAAAAAATGGCAAAGAATTTGGATGCTGCACGAATTTTCTGCAACAACGAATAACCATATTTTTGTTATTACCCACCGTTTCATAGAAGTATTGTTACTGATGATGAGAAGTGGGTCCTTTACACCAATCCTAGGAGTAAAAATCATGACTTTTATATATTATAGACATAAAAATGTACCCTTTTTGTGTTTGTTGGAATGTTTTTGGAATAATTCACTATGAACTACTAAAACCTGGCCAAACTGTTACAACAAAGGTGTACTGTACCAAATTAGTAAGATTAAAGAAGGTACTGTTTAAAGAAAACGATCAGTTTAATCAAAGATAAATCCTTGAATGTTAATGGAAGACCACAAGTTTAAAAAATTACGCAAAATACAGTTCTGCAACATCCACCATATTTATTTGATGTTGTATCTATGAACTATTGCCTTTTTTAGATAATTGAGCATTTGCTTTCAGATAAAAAAATATTAAACAAGTATAAAACCGAGAAAACTGCAAAAAATTTACGAGAGATGTAATAAAATATGCCCATTTTTTAGATGAAAATATTTAACAGTTTTTGTTTAAATAAACTATTCGTCGCAATAATAAAATGTCACTTCTTTCCGCTTTATCGTATATTATTAATAAAATAATATTTTTTATGTGCGTTTATTTGATGTATATATTTTTGGTGTGTATAAAATGGTAATAAAATTAAATATTTAGATACTAACGGGTCATCTTGATCCATAAACCCAAAGACCATTTGATCCCGCGCCATAAAAGCTCGAAACTGGGCTTATGCGATACATTAATTTTTCTTTTATTTTCAGGCATCATGGCCGGATCGAACCGCTCCGGAGACTTGGCAGACGCTCAGAAGAGCATCCCTATCGGAACTATTTGCGCCATCCTCACCACTTCCACCGTCTACCTGAGCTCCGTGCTGCTCTTTGCCGGCACGGTCGATAATCTGCTGCTCAGGGACAAGTTAGTAGAAGCTTTCTAAAATATTATTGCAGCTCCAGGATGAATTATAGCTGAAACTTTACGGCGTCCCCAGTATACCGTTTATCAATTGCCGTGGAAAATTTTGCATCGCTCATCGGATATTCTCCGCCTTTACAAAATCAGATTAATAATTCTGGGCGATATCTTGGGCAGTTTTGCAAAGCCCCGAGTAAATTGGCCGGCATGATATAATCAAGAAAATGCTCACCCCCGTTCACTTTTCCGGCGCGATATAAAAGTAATTTTCTTTATTATCCCGAATATCGTGCAATTTTCCGTATCATCCGGGGTTTTGTATCAAGATATATTGCGGCTTTGTCCGTCGCCGGGTTTCGTCCCCGGAAAATTAATGAATTTTAAATCTGTACAAATAACTCTAGATTGTATCGCATTCAAACCATTCTGTTCATGTTTTCGATTCCGCACTCTTAGAGTTTAAATTCTCATCCACTAACCGTAATACTCTTATAACGTTTGCCCAGCGCACACACGCCTTCGTCTTTCTCTCTCACTTTAATCTTGCGCCCTCGTTGCCATCGTACTCTCCATCTCGTTCTCTCTTTCTACTGCCAGGCAAAATATTGTTTTTGCCCTGACGTAAATAGCCAGATCCTGGTGGCTTTAGCGCGGAGCCAGGTACTTGGTGGTATGCAAAGAGGTACGCCAGAGTGCTCGTAAATGTACATGAATTTTTAAAAATAATCCTATCGCTTACAGGATCCACGGTGCCTCAGGGACTCGCCAGGACGCCTTTTATTATTTTGCATGTTAACATTTGTGTATTCAAACGCCGTTACATATTCATGACGATTATTCCGGATGAATATTATGTAACGAAGCACCTGTTACGCAAATTAGGCATCTTCGTCTCCGAAACGCTTTCGTGGTTCTCTTATGTGCAGTTATGCAACATAATTGCATAATATCCAGACAAAGGAGACTAGCTCATTAATCAATGTTGAAGAGTTCTAACATTTAACTCTCTAACAAGAGCTTTATCTTAGACACTAATTCATAATATTATGACAAAATTAAAATCGTGATTTCGTTTTTTTTTATAAAAATATAAAACGGTTTTCTTATAGTGAATAAATATTTGATTGAATTATATATTAACCATTCTGGTCCAATACCTTTTGCCATACTTCTGGCAGTAGCATGATTTGTTCTTTGCTGGCAAAAAACTGATCCAGGTGATTTTTGACCTCCTTATTTGAAGTAAAGGTTTTACCGTCTAAAAAAATTGTAGGGACCGGAACAAATAATATCAGAAGGTAGCAGATCTGGAGAATATGGTGGGCGTGGCAGTATATCCTATCCAAGCTGTAAAAGCTTTTGGCAAGTTAACAAACTTGAATGAGGTCTCGCATTATCTTGGTGAAACACTACGCCTTTTCTATTGATCAATTCTGACCTTTTCTATTTAAGTGAATCATTTATTTTGTCCAGCTGATCGGCTTTCGAAGTGCTTTGAGCCGGTTCATCTTTTTTGCTTCATGATCTCTTGCGTTTAACATTGTTGTAGATAACCCATCTCTCGTCCCTAGTGATGATGTCCTTCAAAAATAGATTTTCTTTCCGTAAGGACATGAGGAACCCATATGTCGAGCTTTGAGATTAAACCTAGGCCTTTCAAATGATCATGAATGGTCGAATTCGATCAATTAAATCTCTTAGCGATCTCACGATTTATTATTCGCCGGTTTGCATCAATTCATGCCTTTATTGTGTCTTCATCAGCTTCAATGACCTTCCAGAAAACGGTGCATCTTTAACATCAAAAATTTTGGATCGATATTTTACATTGAACGACGTATGGCCTTTGCAGATTATCATAAAAATCTTTGTGTGCTCCTAAACTGTTACAGCTCGTAATGATAACAGACTCAGAAACAGTAGATAAAACAAATAAGGCACACGGAAGCAGTAGATCCAGTCTCTCTTCAAAAAGAGTGTTGACTTCATGGTTTTTGGACCCAGAAATGCTTTTCTATGTTCCGATATGTAGCAAATAGTCTATCTGATGACCTAATTCCATAAATTCCCAAGTAGATCTATAGTCTTTTTATAGAATTGTGCTATATTTTGAAGACGTAATGCACCTTAAGAGGTAAAATCCTTTTAGAAACATATTTGGATCATGTCTAGTGATTCTGGCAAGTCTTGGCACATGTGAGATCTTTCCACACCTTTCTTTCTAATTATATCACATTTTTTTTTGAATCACGCAATCCTAGTTTCTAATAATAATTTAATAATTATCTTTAATTCATGTATAAATCAATATATTTAGCCAAATGCATTTTTTATGCTGTGAAAATAATAAAAAAATTGCCAGGAAAATGTTAATTATCAGTTGATTTCCCTTATATAACTTTTTAATTATATGTATCATCTCAATTATAAACCTGAATGTTAATTATTAATATAATAATTTTGCAGGCCAAAGAATGCTTGTTAAAAAATATCAATATAAAAACAGTATACCCCAGAGGTTCCCAATCTTTTTCGGTTTACGGCTCCCTTAAAACATCAGATTTTTCCGCCAGCTCCCTAAATACATGAGATTTTTTTCAAAATTGTTGACTTTCTTAAGAAAAACGAGCGCAAAAAGATAACCCAAAAATTTCGAGAATTAGGAATTCCAACAAATTTGCCGAATTGTTTAATTGAATATTTCGCGGCGCCCTTATAAGGGCACCGCGGCTCCCTGGGGAGCCGCAGATCACACTTTGGGAAACCCTGGTATACCCTATTTAAATAGGTTTCATTAAAACACTGCTTCATATATATATTAATATATGAGACCATTATTTTTTATCTCTTCCTTATCTTTGCTTAACTTTTACACATTACACTTTAGTAACAGAAATAAAAGTATAAACACCGTTGTTCTATAACTGGGTAATGTTTATTATTATTAAATCTTTTTTAAAAAAACTTTCCGGTGTTCTCTTTAAATTGTTCTTCATGAACTTATGGACAAAGTAATCTGTCTGAGGTCTCTAAAGTCTGGCAAATATTAAGGGTGTGGCAGATCTTCCCAGTTAAACTCTGAATTTTTTCTTGGGTCTTTTTTCCTTTATAAAGCCGTCCATTCTCGTGGTAAATAATTATTGCCTTTCCGTTAAACATAATTAGACATTGGGTTTTTATTTTCTCGTTTAATCTTTCCAATTAAGACAACGAGCATCTTCCGTAACTGTTTCATCCGATTTAATTAATTCGTAATGAATTATTTCACTTATATCCCAATATAAAAAAAAAATGTGTTTAGCTAGGGCTAAAGCTTGAAACTGGAGATTGATTTGAAGAAAGCCATTACCTTTTTCGACATATATTGTCATAAGCGATCCGTTTCACATTTTCAGTTCCAATTTGGTGAAAAAATGGACGATTTTTTTGTCTGTCTTTTTCTCCGATCCTTTGCAAATACTACTATACAGAGGGTCTTGAAGATTTGAATCTCTGCGATAATTCCTCAATGGTTAATCAGTGATCTTAATATGTCATCATCACATTAGAAGGTCGTCTAAATTCAGGTGCATCTTTTAGATTTCGATTTTCCGATTGGAACGTTTGACACCAAAATTGACATCTGCATGCTCTCAGCACATCGTCATAAATTATTTAATAGTTTTGGTGGTTTTTCTGGCATTCTAACCGTGGTTTGAAAAAAGTAGCATACAATGTTTAATATGTTCTTCGTCAATTTCTGTTTAGGATATAAAATACGTCCTTTCAGAGCCCTGAAATATAGTAGTTTTAGTCGACAACACGTTAAACGACTAATAATATTAATCCCTCTTAATATTGCTTAAATAATTCCGTTTACTTAAAATTACTCGACATAATATTATCACACTTCATTAATTAATTATTCCAAAATGTGTGCTTAACTACGAGAGTACCAATTAGCTGAAAATATTTGAATACCAGAGTTTTGGAATTAATTCAACACTCTCGATTTATGTATCTGGTTGGGAAACTCCGCAACGTCCTTTGTATATCTGAACACGACAATATATTTATGAATGTAATAACCAGAGAGATTGGCAACACTCCGCGACAGTTATGATGCAGTTGCATCCGTACGAATCCAGCATTCACCATAAAGCTGAAATTTCCATACATTTCTTGCAAACCACTGCAACTTTGTGCAACGGAATAACATCCAAACAAACATTGAAACCCTCGAGACTAGAAACGCAGAATTTAATCAATAATACATTTTATTTTACAGATTCGGACAATCCATCGGAGGGAAGCTGGTCGTGGCAAACATCGCGTGGCCCAATCAATGGGTGATTCTGATCGGATCCTTCCTCTCCACCCTAGGCGCTGGACTTCAATCGCTCACCGGCGCTCCGAGACTCCTCCAAGCCATCGCCAAGGATGGCATCATTCCGTTCCTGGCACCATTCGCAACATCGTCCAGCCGCGGCGAACCAACACGCGCTCTGATCCTGACCATGTGCATCTGCCAATGCGGTATCCTGCTCGGAAACGTCGACATCCTCGCTCCCCTGCTCTCCATGTTCTTCTTGATGTGCTACGGATTCGTCAACCTCGCCTGCGCCCTGCAAACCCTGCTCAGGACACCCAACTGGAGGCCCCGCTTCAAATACTACCACTGGTAAGTCGAATACATCTACCTAATTACTTCTTTGATCGTCGCGATATTAGTTTGCGCCGTTTAATTCGGTCCAGATCAAGCGGCGTCTGTTTACAAATGTCTGCGTCAAATTAATCCGTTTCCCCGAAGTCGTTTTCTTCAATTGTTTGATCTCGCAAATCCGTGAGTTTGAAGTTTCTCCATTACAAATAAACGCGAGCGCCATCTGCTCCGTTTGCTCTGGCCGTGGCCACGTTCACGTTTATGTACGTGTCATAATACGACGTAATATCAGGTAACCAATAAAGTTCGTGCAGTTATGTGCGAGAGTAATTTAAAACGTATTGGATTTCAGAATCGGAGAACTTTGTCGCCTCGTTATTCTGACGTTTTTAAAACGTACAATTATTTATTTGGCACTTTATTGCCCCCCAGATGCTAACCCGGTGTACCGCTGCCTAATATTTCATTGTTTTAAAGTTAAGGTCGTGTCGTTCTTATTCAGATTCTTGGGTGCTTAAAATATGGTTTTAAAAAAATCCGACACCTTTTTAATTACACACTTGTGTGATAAATCTTGTCACTTGTGACAACCGAAATCAAGTTCATAATAAATTGATCTTTTTAAATTCCATTAAAAGCTCAGCATTAATTTTAAGCAGTCCTGATCTTTAATAACGAGAAACAGATCCAAAAATGTTTTATTTCGTCAAGAAAATATAAAATGATGTTTTTTACTTAAAATCTTGAGGCTTTTTCAGGGTTCTTGAAACATTATTGGTGATTGATTTTAATATTAACTTAAATCTCGACTTATCCTCATAAACCTTATTAAGTTTATCAGTCATTAATGAAGTGTTTAGATTTTTAAGAGATTTTTAAGAGAAAATCAATATTATTTTCTGAAAATCGAGAAAAATATAGCTTAATTTTATTATAATTACATCTATTATAGTCTGGTTTTATATTTTACGTAAAAATTTCATTATGTTGCTAACAGTATGTTGAGTATTTTTAAATAAAATTAAAATTGAATAAGGTAATATATTTAAAACATTTTTAAAATAAACACAAAAATCTAAATTAATACTTTATTTCTATAAAATAAATATTTACTGATATTTCATATATATAAATATTAGCTCATTGTATGTTATTAAATTTATTTATTAGGTTAGCTATCACTATAAAAAAAACCATAGATGCAATAGATATTCTTATACACCTAATTTAATTTTTGCACGTTTCTGAAATATAATAACACAGACTAGGATGATAACAGAAAACGGACTGTTTTCTTTTTTGCACTTTTTTTTGTTTAACACAGCTTAAAAATTCTAAAGAAATAAAAATATTAACACGTATTTATAAAAAATAAATTCTGTCCTCCGTTAGGATGAAAAATATTTTTTTTTTAATTTTTCCGGTTCAATTTATAAATTCTTTAAACAGAAAATGAATTGAAAACCAAAACCGCTACAGACCATTTTTATTATCGGAACAGTTTTTTTTAGATTTCTTAAAAAAAAAAGATAATCACTCGGAGCTGAACTTTAAACTAAAACAACTGAATTGGTCAACTTTAAACTAAACCAATCCGTCGTTTTTCCGGAATAAATTCCGGTACCGAACTTGTACATTTTTTTAAATTAAACCCTAATGAAAACCGAACCAGAAAATATTTTTAAATAATCTATACCCTAAAATACTTCATTTTCCTAATATTTGATTTAACTATTTATTTCATAATTAATAAATTAATAGTCATATTTTTATGGTTACTACATTTTTTATTTTTTTTGGTTAATAAAAAAAGAATAGTTTGTACAGTAAACACCATATTTTGTCTGATAGTGTTTTAATAGAGGAGGGCTGTAATATATGTGAAATAAAAAAATACCTAAGATGAAAATTGTATACATTATTATTTGAGTATAAAAGCTTGGGAGAGTCTTTGTTAAAAGTTATAAAATCTACATCCATAGTGCTGTTATGAAATGTTTTTTAGATGATTAATATCAAAAGTAATTCGATACTTTTTCGATGCCGATGTTAATATCGAATGCATACAAATTTGTAGGAAGAGCTCGCCATTACCATCGCCTCATGATTGCTATGAACACAGTGTGGCATTATGAAACATAATATCAAACCGCAGGATAAACCAACAGCACACATCTCAGCTACAGGATGTTTCGACCGCAACGCAAATATGAGCGAGAGGGAGGACAGGAAATAATTGTTAGTCTGGTCAGCGGTCCACGGGCTTCGTGTATTTTCATCCGGCATACTATTTTATTTCGGGGTCAATTTCGACCCCGGAGCGCTCTCTGCCCTCGTCATCCTGTTTTTCCTCTTTTCCTCCGTTTTCTTGCCTCCTGGCCCCAAGGTTAATTAATTTATCCGGAGGCGGGGCGTGGGCAGTCGGTGCGATCTGCCGAAACAAAAAGGCGTCTGCCTGAGAGGCCCGGTTTACTTAGCGGAATTACGCCCGCAGGATAATCGAATCATCCCCGAACTAATACATGTCATTGTCAGCATCCCGAATTTGATCAGGACGCTTCAATATAAGTAATTGTTTAAAGAGCGCAGACTGTTGATTGCGCCCGATAAATACAATTCGAACGAACGTCTCGGAAAATTCGGAAAACCCGCACCCCATCTTCCGCAAACACCTCTGTGTAAATTTTTTATCAAAAAAATATTCGGCATATGCTCAATTTTGATTTCATGGCTTGATTCTTCGAGTGTCTCTGCTCTTGTACCCTACTTAACATGCGCACTTGAATATATCCATCGAGCTGGAAAATTGTTTCCGTTATAGATCCAAAGAATTTATGAAAAAAATAAATATTAAGTGTTGTTAAAAGTCTTGTCGTAATTTAAACATTAAAATTAAAATTCATTTATTGATTTATTTTTACAAAAAAAAAATCTGCTGACTTGGAATTAAAAAAATCAGAAATTACCGATTTCACTTCATTTTCTTTTTGGAATGATTTATTTTTAAAAAAAGTGTTTCATAGATCGAAACAAATGGTAGTCTGAAGGGGCTAAGTCTGGCGAGTACGAAGGATGCAGTAAAGCCGTCAAAAACCCAAGTCATCCATTTTTTTCATGGACAAAGCTTTATCATGGAGGAGGAAGATTTTCTCTTCTTTCCTTTCCCAACCTTTTTATTTAGTAATGCAGCCTTTAATCGCTCTAATTGGTCACAGTACACTTGCCTTGTTACAGTTTGACCGTATTTTAAAACTTCGTGGTAAATGATTCCTTTAGAATCCCCACCAAATGCAAAGCAAAAGTTTTTCGAAGTGCAATCCTGCTCTAGGAGTTGGAATCGGCTATTTTTTACGTTTAAGACATTGTTTTTTTGCTTCATATTCGAGTACAACACCCACTTCTCATCTCCGGTGATAATATTTGGAATAAATAGTGATTTCCGCATGTTTTTATCCTCTGCGATTTTTTACATTCGACCCAAATTCCTTCTTTTCAAATCTTTCCCATTTTTTTCAGACACTTCTGAGTGATGTACCACTTTGTGCCGGTTATATTTGACAGTTCTTTGATGATTAAAGTTGGGTTTTTTCAATTTCAGATTTTATGACGGCTTTATTAACTGTTCAGGGTCGTCCTCTTCGAGGCTCAATTTCCGGATTTTAATTTTCTGTACCAGCGTTGACATTTTTCTGACATCTATACGTCTCCATAAATTACGCAAATATTTCTGCGTTTAAAAAATCAAGCTGCGTTTTTCTTGGAGTGAAACTGAAAGAGTATGCAGTTTTGCAAATGGTCTTCTAAAGGAACAAATTCGACCATTGCGACTGGGTCGTGTTAAATTTGTTTTTTGTATTGAACATAGCCGGAGACGTCTTGACTCGTCAAAGGACTAAAAACAACATATTCTAAAACTACCCTTTGAAAATACGACTTTTTACTACGCCTAATATAATAAATCGAGTCTCATCATCTTGAATTTTGCGTAAAATAATATTGAAAAATAGTAAGCATATTTTTTTCTATGGATTATCTTGGTCTCGCGCATATTTAATGGCATTTTCCTGGGAAATTATTGAATTTTCCCCAATTCTCCATAACTCTCGATGCTGGGAGGTGCGTCCCCGTTCTCCGCGCCTTGTCGGCAGTAGATACTGGCAAAAGAAACTTTTATTGGTGCCATAAACAGGAGTAACGACTACACAAATAATCATAATGGGACGAAAATAAAAACGACTGAAACGTTAACATGTCGCAGAAAGTGTACCGGGAGTCGGGGGACGTGGAAACGTACACCCGAGTGCCATAAAACATTAGTTGTCGCAAACTAACTCATCGAGATGTAGTGCTGGATGCTTGAATTAAACGAGCAGCTTTTATTGCGAATCTCGACGTACGCTCGCTCGCAATCGCATGCGCTCACAATGCCGTCCAATTCCAACGCCGCTATTGAATATTCGTTCGCAATTTATCATCGATATCGGCCGGGATGGGATTTTTTTTCTTGAGTGATGCCCTATAATATTTTCATGAATGAACCATATAACCCTTTAACCCCCCTCCGTCGTCATCGACCTGAAAATATTCGCCCTCGCCCCCGCCCGGCTATTATTTATTAGCTTCCGCAACTTATTTTTCGCGAGAGCGAAATTTATAACGATTTTGATATGCGAAAATTTATGACTCTTCTTAAACGCTATTAAACCCGACCCCTTCGACAATATTTTAAATTTAACGACGGCGAAAATTATTTTTCCGCAATTTTTCTTTAATTATGATCAATGGACGCGCTGACCAACGCTATCCGCAAATTATATATTTAATCGGATTCGGATTTCCTTTCTGCGATATTCAATATTTTCGATATCTAGGATTTAATTCCAATTACTGGCATTGATACGCAATCTTTTCATATGGTTAATAGGGTATGGTGTAGGCGTGGAAGGGTTATTAGATCCTTATTAGGACAGAATTTATATAATGGCGGAAGGTAATGGACATTTTATTATATGTGATATATTTTTTTATTATCCTAATAATCATTTATGGGGTTGCGAACGTTGGTTGACAAAATTCCCATAAAATCCCTAAAGCCCCCCTCAATACAATACGTTTCTATTTTCGGCAACACGTGTCTCTCTATACATTTTGCACAAATAAGGAAAGCGGCACGTGTACCATTTCCCACATGACGACGAAAACAAATTTTTGAAAATTGTTATTTATGTAATAATACATAAAAAAAAATATACAGACGACCCGTAGAAATTCATTTCCCACTATATTTATATATAAAGGCTTATTTTTTTCTATTATTACAAAATAATTGAACAAAGGTTTGATAAAATATGAGATTAATATAATGATGATTAACAAATAATTTACAAAATCGTTTTGGGCCAAAAATTGTTTAACAAAAAAATTAAACCACGTTTTTTTCCATTTATTTATTAATAAAAATGTTTTTTATTGAATAGGATATAAGATCAAACCCTATAGATGTTTCTTATTCATTTTACCAATGGAAACCTTTTTTTATATGTTCGTAAAATAAAATTAATGAGAGTTGAACGGAGATTCGAAATTGGTCTTATATCTTACATTAGCTAACAAGCATAACCTTTGGAAATTTTTTAATAACGAGAAATATATTTTTAAAATATAATCGACCTTTTTTAAATAACAATGGCAATTAAGATTAAATTAATTTATTAACGCTATATTATGCATTATGAGTTTCATCTTAGATATAATGCGATGATAACAGTTAAATACCTTCGTGGTGTAATTAAATTAAGAAAGTGTCGAATTTAGTTCCAGGAATTTAGACAAGATCTGTCAAGATCCGATAGGTGAGTGGTTAGTGATAGGATAGTGGTTTAAAATGATGATATTAGGGTGTATGTAATATATCAAAATGCTAATCAATAATGATTATGGAATAAAATTAATCATTTTTTAATTGTATTGACTCTGGAGATGACGAGAATTGGACTCTTTACGTCATTGAACGCCAATTAGTACACAATTCTCACCACAATAACAGGATTACACCCTAATTAGATAATACTATGCATTTGGTGAGATATTTAGGGCGTTATACATTGTGAACTGTTGGATTAAGGGCAGCCAATTACGATAAACATGTATTGTACTCTGTTTGATAATTTGAAAAGGCACTGTCTAAAAAAATACGAGCTCCTGTAAATCGCGGGAGAAGAATTTTATACCAGGACAACGTTTGCCTACAATTTTTGAAAATAACATTAGAAAAATTCAATGGTTTTTCTTTAATACTTCTTCCTCGTCCGCCATATTCTCCGTAAATTGCCTCAATATTAAACAAAAATGGATTTTAAGAACGACTGATTTATTAATATTTATTAGATAATAATAAATCAATTAACATAAAAAATGATATATAATTGAATAAAGTTATAACTAGGGCTTGCAATTTACCGTAAAATTGCAATAACCGGTAAACGGTAAATAATTTTCGCCCATTACCGGTTTATCGGTTATTTACCGGTTAATAATAAAAAAAGACGTGGAGAACATTGTTTATATATTTTTTTGGTTAATTCACTTTATTTTTCATTTTTATATTTTTGTTATATATTTTGCATAATATTAATTTTTGAAAGAAATGTTAATTTTTCACTTCTCTCTCATCATCTTCTCTGTCTTTTTGTTCAGAAATTTTATAATTCTCATCCCTTGAAAATCCATGCTTCGTTATATCTATGACTTTCGCCATTATTGTTTTACATTTAGACATATTGAATATTCCATATTCGTCAAAATCATTTTATTGTATCCAGGATCATTAAGATAATTGAAAACCATCAGGAAATATACCTTTATTCAAATTATTGGCTCTTCTTTAAGTTCCTTGGCTAAAAAAGAACTGTATTTAAACAGTTCATTAAGCATAAATTTCAATGTTATGTCGGCTATATATAGATTTATGTCTTCACGACATAAAGCTTTGAGCTTCTACATTTCTTATACTTCTACTTTTACCGGTTGTAATGCCAATGTTTGTCAGAGATCTTATCAAATTCATATATCGATATTTATCCCCGATTTTATATCAAACTTTTAAAGAGTGCATTTTTAATTTCATAAAATCGTTCCAGCATTTTCTGGGAGGAATTTCACATAGTTTTGCGATCTCGATGCAAAGTAAGCTCTTTTAAGCTTCTTTTCTTGATAAAATCAATTCCGGTAATTTCTGGTAAATTAGAAAATATGGTGCGTTTTTGGAGATTTACCGGTAAACCGGTAATGCAAGTTATAGTAATCTGGTCCAAATTAGTTGATTCAACAGAGAAGACGAGACTTTCCAAGTCTTGGACAGTCCAATTTTTATGTTCTTGTTCCATTACAGGCAAGATTTCTTCATTTTTGTGATCAAGTATGGCCTTTTGACTAAGCGTTGCATCTAGTTTGATGATTATCTCGAGGTAAAGCTTTTTCTTTCCCCTCTCAAAGAATAAATATCTGAGAAGTTCTTTAAGTTTTTTAGTTCGCGTTAAAATAATTTCCGGTAATTACCGATGGTGCGTTTTTGGCGATTCACTGGTAAACCGATAAGCCAGTAATGTAAGCCCTAGTTATAATTTAATTTTATGAATTTTCAACCTGAATAACAACAGACGTAAAGTCTTATGCAACTCTCTCATATATATTAATACCAGTATGTACATAAATAATAAGCTTAAAAAAATATATTATTCTCTGACTTCGTTGTATGTGACGAGGCAAAACCTATAAAAAAATATAAGTTACTTTTGCTAAAGTTTTGCTTAACTTCTGGTATAAGGAATTGTTTCAGAATGACTTGAAAATCTCTAACATTAATTTTTCCTTGATACCATTTAATTTTATAATTGTATAGTACGAAAAACATTCAGAGTATATATTAATATACATAATTTTTGTAATGTTTTTAACCTTTTCCACTCCGTGGACCAGACATATTGGCCGAAAAGATTTTTTATCAAACAATTTGAGTTTTTTTTATTTCATTTTAAAAAAATAATGTATTTTATTGAATCAGATATCAGATCAATCCCTCTAGATCAGTGGTTCTTAACATTTTGATTGAGCGGCACCCCTTTGAATCTGAAAATGGATCTCCCGCACCCCCATTGAATCGGAAAATAGGTCTTCCGCACCCCTATTGAAAAATGTGTTTTGATTTTTTAATTTAAAAAATACCTTTATTTACAAAATATATTGTATATTTAAAAAAATTGTAAATTTTGAAAAAAAGTACGTTTCAACTAAGAAACAATTAGCCGAAGCCATTGAAAAAATTCATGTAGTTTTCTAATATCACAAAAATAATTATTTTGTTAGAACTATCCTGCACTCCCGGCTAAGAACCACTGCTCTAGATGCTTTCTATTCATTTTTCCAATGAATGTCTCTTTTAATAAATTTGTAAAAAAATATAATGAGCGCAACTCATATATTCGACTAAAAATAGAAAGGAATAATGAAGAAATAAGTTGTTCAATTTACTCTCTACTTAGAAAAATATAATCAGCCCTTCTATAGCGCTCCTTTTTACAGAGTGGCGTATGCGACAGTCCTAATAAAATATTTATTGTTATGATTTCGTTACATTGATAAAATACAATTTAATTATTTTATTTAGTTGCCTAGTCTTCTATAGAGCGGGTTTCTATAACGTGTTTCATATCTCGACGCTATACAAAGGTTGAGTGTATCAAATACTATCTATTCTTTACTTGTTATATGGTTCTTATTTTTATTTATATAAATATATGGAATTAATGAATATTTTGATTTAATTTAACTATAAAATTAGGTTTAAATCTTCAGTAAAACGAAGTTATCCTTTAAAATAATGTGGATAACTATGTTTTTTTGAAATTCAGAATGTATTTGTTCAAACAAGGAATAATTTTAAGCTTTTATCATTATTATTATCTATAAATAGATGATAATAGAATATCATTAGGATTAATATATTTTTTTTATAACATTTCATAACATTTTATAAGCTAATAAATATCCAATACTATAGAAAACGTCCAAAAACCGTTGTTTTTTTATCAATTTTTGCTGAATTTAATGAAAAATGTTAATGGAAATGGGTTTGGTAAGATTTATTACTTATTATATGGTTCTTATTTTTTATTTATATAAATAGATGAAATTAATGAAAACTTTGGTTTTATCTAACTGTGAAAATAAGTTTATATATTCAGTAAAACGAAGTTATTCTTAAAAGTAATGTGGATAACTATGTTATTTTGTATTCAGGCTGTATTCGTTCAATCAAGTCATCTTAATAAGTTTGAATCATTATTATTATCCATAAATAGATGATAAAAAAATATCATTGGGTTTAATATTATTTTTTTGATAGCATTTTATTAAATCTATATTAATTATTTAGATGCAGTAAGTAAGATAATATATATCCAAGACTATAGAAAACGTTCCAAA
Organism: Philopotamus ludificatus; assembly: GCA_022495035.1. Lineage (NCBI taxonomy): Eukaryota > Metazoa > Arthropoda > Insecta > Trichoptera > Philopotamidae > Philopotamus > Philopotamus ludificatus. The sequence continues at coordinate 83,179 of JAGXCT010036360.1, read as the reverse complement.
ACAGGTATTTTTTAACGAATATCGCTGAATATAATGAAAGATATTGATGAATTTTTACTAAATTATTTACACACCTGAAATTGTGTTAAATACATTAAATAAAATATTCTGCAAAGGGTCGAATTAATCAGAAAAAAACCACTATATATATATTTTACAGACACGGTCTCGTTTATTCAACTACCATTGTGTTAAATATTTTTTTTTCTTCAATATAAAATAAATTTCGCTTCTCTGAAGCATCATGCTTCAAATCCGAGCGTCACATGTCACACCGAAATTGTTTCGTAATATCGTAGTATATTTTTTTTACTGTAACATTCGCTCCACTCGTATATATGATTTATTATCATACATATTTTATGAGATAAAAAATTGAAACTCGCGTGGAAATGTGCTATCAAACTTGCAAATTCATAATGCCTGATGATCCTTCAGTTTGTGCCCGCTCACAATTTCGCATGTACATACATTTCGAAAAATATAAAATTCGTTCAAATATCGTATTCGCGAAAAAAAATCGACGACCGAGTAGTGGTGCGATATTGAAATGTCACGTCGGCGAATTTCACAATGCCGAGCAGTTTCTGCAGGAGGATTATTTAAAAATGGCCGATTTTATATTCGAAAATAAATATTTTATCGCATATAGAGATTTGTGGCGTGTTATAAAATACAATAAATATTTATAGCATTATTATTGCATCGTTAGATGTGTAATACATTTGCATTATGGGTGTTTTATGCGTTTTACGTGAATAAAATATCTATACTTTATTACATTCCTAATACTTTTTTTAATAAAAAATACTTTGATAATAATAATGAACCAGAATCGATATTCTTTGCGAGAAAAATGACGCAACATTTTATGACCTAACATTTTTCAATGAAAATGCAATAAAATTTTCAATGAAAATATAAAACAAAAAATTTAAAATATAGTTTAATCAAAAATATTTGCATTTTTTTAATTTCATAGACTGTATATGCCAAATTGTCACTATTTTATTGCGTTGGTATACATGTCAATGACGTATTTTGACATTGCTATCCATGTTGGATGCTCACTTTATTGTTGGATGTAGAAAAGGTCTCACATGTTTGTTGCACTCAGTGATTTTTACTGGAAAAAATCGAGATCCGTACATTAAATGTTTTATCTTATTTTATATTTATTTTAATTCTTTTTATTAAATATTAGATAATTGATTCAGTCTCCCGTTTTACATCTTAATTTGAGTGCCTTCATAAAAACCATGGCTTGTAGGTAATATGCATATTAATTCGATAATGTAAGTTAACCACGACTAATCTAGGTGATGAAAACTATGAATTCAGGGAATTCTTTATGACACTGCCCAGGTCTGTTTTGTATAAATATTTGTGTCGGTAGTTTGTGCCATGGAATTTAATCATTTTATGACTTTTATCCTGCGTTGAATAAATAATATAATTTTCAATTAAAAAAAAATGATATTAAAATTAACCAGTATCTAGGTTTGACACTGGGGGGAATATTAGTGTGGGAGACTTATCCACCTTTTATCTTTAGAATTTTTATTGAATCTTTATGTGGGAGAATGGCGGGAGAATGAATTTTTTAATCTTTCTGTTATGTCATCCATCTATCGTAATAAAATAAATAAATAAACTGTAATAAATAAATTTTGCAAGTCTTCCTCTCATATTAACTTAAAAGGTTATCTTCACTATACTACTTGCTCGCATTATAGTAACGACGTGTTATAGGGGGTTTATCTATATACAGTCAACCCTCCTATAACCTTTACTTCTATAGCGTTTGCGGCGGTTTTTTGTATAGCGTTTATTTTACAAAACGCAATAGTTTTAAGATAAAGTTAGAATTTTTGTAAATATATTATTAATGTGTATTTTAAATATGTACGTGCCCTTTACCTCGCTGGACATGTTCTGTTCTTTTTTTGGTAAAACACTGTCTAAAAATGTTCCAGGGATATTCATCACAATACAGTAAGAAAATATTTTTCTTCTTGTATAGTCGTGGAACAAATTATGATCAAGTATAATAATATTTTCATTTTTATTATTTTTTATCATATGCTTAAGCATTTTTTAAAAAAAATACAAAAAACTGTCCCTTTGAACCCCCCAGGCACATCTGTTGCTATTGAAAAAACTGGAAGAAATATTTTAGGTCAATACCCCCTCGCGGCCCTATAGGCACGAGCTATTGTTATTCAACTAAACACGAGCAATATCATTAAAAATATAGAAATGGATCAAATATTTAATTTGCTTCAAATCACAAAATACAATTAAAAGAACCTAACCCCAAATTTTGTATGGGTGCCTAACTTTCCATAGCGTTTTTTTCTATAGCGTGGTCCCTATCTGACCGCTATAAAAGAGTTGATTATATAGAGAAAAAAACATTAATTAATTTATCCAGATGATTCTCTCTCCATATTCGATAAAGTCTTTTACACTTAAATTCCCCCCACCTCCCAGTATCATAAAAAATACCCAGATTTTCGTTTTAGGATTAGCTTATCCGAGTACTAACTTAGCTTAGTCGCGGTTGACTTACATTTTCTTAATAATATGTATGTTACCTACAAGTCATGACACTGAATTTCTTCAACAAATACTTAAATTTTCAGATGAAACTGTTATTTTGAATTATTTGTACCACTTTACGGTATAATAAAATTAATCTGCCATTTCTTGATTATTTTAGAGTTATATTATTATCCCTGAATTAATTTCGATTATCCATAATGCCATTAATTGCTTCACCGCTCTCTTTTTCCGCTAATAACGCTCGAATATCTTCAAGATTTGAATTTTTAACTAATTAAAACTTTTTTTAATTAAATAAAACTATCGTCGATTAAATTTTTCCGAATTTTCCAACCGTGTTTGAGCCAAATCCTTTTATATGAAATCCGTAGTAATAGATAATATAATAATTAAATATTTAATAATTGAAACATGACGGGCAACATCTCTCGCGGCTCTGAAGCTCTGATTTATCGTCGCACTGAAAGCTCGTGACGTCATCGCAACCGAGGGGGACACCGATTCATCATCCGTTGAACTACTAGCGTCGATAAATCTCGACTGCTTTTTTGCTCTCGGAATGCATCTAAACATGTCACCGCCAGACGTCTCTCCCGTGCGCCAAAACGGGCTCCGAATCTTCGCCAGCCCCTCCCCCCGCCCTCATTGTTCCAGAAATTCGTTGTGCGAATTTATTTTTCCGTCCCACTACTCCCGGCGAACGATTCCGGGGGTGCATTCGTACCAAAAAATAAATAAAAATGGGGCGATAAACCCGTTCTGGTTCTGGGGCCGAAGGAAACCCGTTCACGGGTCAGCGCTGATTTAATATATCGGCCGCGGACGGAACGTCGTAACAGCCAACTGCGACGACAATGGCCCTGTTTGATTATTCGCGTCACGCGGGCGCGTGTACGGCGCGTAATGGCAATTTTGCGAGCAAAATTTTCGGTAATTTCAAGTTGTGTCTCGCGAATGGTGATTTTTTAATGTTTTTTTATCTTTATCTTTTTTCTTGTGCTTTCAGGTCCCTGTCCCTTGGCGGAATGTCGCTGTGTATCGCGATTATGTTCATGACTTCCTGGTTCTATGCTCTGATAGCCATGGGCATGGCTGGTCTGATATACAAATACATTGAATACAGAGGGTGAGTAGTCTGAAGAAGACATTTTTCTTTTTTTTAATATAGCTATTATACGAAAATATAGAAACGGATATGACATGGATTCAAATCATTATATAAATAAACACATCCGCTTTTTTGGCACCGTTTTGAAATAACACAGTTTAAGAAAATTTATTATTTTTCATTTGGCAAGCTTTAAAAAAATCTTTTACGCCAAATTTATGACATTAATATTTTTTATTAATTATGTAACAAATTTATTCTTGCTCTTAATATTACAATTATGACACAAGACTTTGATATTCGATAATTAATAATTATCTACCGTGTTTTAATTTTTTTGGAATCGTTAGAACCTCTGGAATCACCAGACTCTCTTTTAGCGTGGTTTAAAATAACACGGTTCAAGAAAATAGACAATTTTATTTATATACTGCTTTAAAAAAAATCAAAAGATTAAAAATACGTATTTACAAATAAATCATCCCTTATTTGCTCATTTTACATTTTTCAAAATAATAACTATATTATTCCACAAAGACAGGACACAGATTAGAAGAATCTTAAGATATAATATATTAATTTATTTTTATTTATATCGTAAATTCGATATTTTATGTTGAAAAATGACATATTTTGAATTGATTTAAAGTAATGGATTATTATATGTTTATCTTATATTTTTATGGGTATCTTTAGAACGTATCCTTTGTGCAAAAATAAAATCGAATGTATTTAACTCCACGATTCTTTATCTTGACAACAAAGAGGAGCATTTCTCACCATTGTTATTCTGGAAATTCTAGTTCGTACAGCGTCCAAAATTGATTTTAAAATATTTTTCATTGCGCTTTAAACGTAATTGCACCCTGGACCATGAAGATAACTCTTTCATTGTTAACTGAGAATATTACTAAACCAAGATTTATTGATGCCAAAATTTTAACATTTATTTAAATGAAATAAAAACATGTTTTTAGCTCTTTTTATTGATTTAATTAATTCGTATTCATCTATTCTTATAATACTCTTCTACTGTTCTATCAATTTATTAAAACCATTGGGTTAAACTCCCTTGAGTCAAAGCAAAAAATACATTAAGGGAAGTTTTCACCATTGCATATTTATTTACCATTACCAAATATACTAAAATAACTCTTAGGATCATAAAAAAACGTCAAAACTTTTGCATCAATACTATATATAGATCATTTTTGAGTCTTGCTAGTAGATTTTGAGAACATTTCTTATATGTATATCGCTTGATCGTATCATTTATCAGTTTTGGGGTTGAAAAATATTTTTTTATTCAATTTAATTATTTTATAATTGGTAAAATAAATTCTAGAACTACTCACTTTTTCCTAGTCTCCTAATTTAAATAAATATGTGGGTTTTATTAACCAAAATTATTTCTTAATATCGTAATCCTGTCGTCAAAGATCTAATATATGTTCTAATATCATGTAAAGTAGAAGAAGAACCAGTCTTTTACATTGAAAATATAATTATAATATATTCTTCAACTTTGAAATAAATTAAAAAAGAGTTTTCTTGGTAAAGATCCGAGCGAGCTTTTAAATTATAATATCTGCTGAAGCTTGCTTGAATATTGCAAACTGCATAAAAATTCTCAAAGGAAAATCTTTAACAATGAACAAGACTGGAGTCGACGCTTCTGTCTGTTTCAAAGACCAATTCTGTTTGTGACAGATCTAAAGATCAAACTAATAATATTCGCATCAGTTTACAAATTTATATTAAAAAAAATATTAACAGCTGCTTTCTTTTACATAATTTTCTTTTATCCATCGCATATAAAGAGACTAATTGAAAAGGTTATACTAAAATATTAATCATTTATAAAACGAACAATGCTTCTATTTTTGTTAAATACAAAATTAATACTTAAAAATATCCAGGCTATTTTTCCTCATTACGCTCGATGCGAATAACGAATTTTTCATTTTTAATTAAAAGTGGAAAACGATGTTTTCAGACTATTAAAAAAAGTCAAATTATATCAGACGCCCGTCAGATGCCATAAGATTAATCCGTATCCCAATTTACGATGAAAAATAATTACTCTGAAAAAAATATATACCATTTCGTACATAACCTCGCGCGGAATAGATAACGACACTCGAAGTCTCTTAACCTGAATATTTTTCAGCGCCGTGAACGATGCACATATGCAAATTCACAGCGATCGTCCCTGAAAACGTGAAAAAAATAAAAATATCCGCGGCAAAAAATGATTAATACTGGCGGGAGAAAAAGTCTAAGGAAGATATATTGATCAGTGAAAAGGTTTATGTGGCGATGGGTTGGGCAGTGGCGAGATTAATGGATTTGTGATGGACGAATGAATTTTTTTTTTAGCGAAAAGGCGTTAGTTTTTCAGCGTAAAAAATCACAATGCCTGAAAAAATATATTTATATCGAAAAATAATATGAATGAAACCTAAGTATAATAATCTCATCCCATTACACACGAGGCGATACTATAAAATGTACAATTTTATAACCACTTGTATTATTGCCCAGTCACAATGATAAAATAAAAGATTAATGGCTTCTGTGGCCCGAAGCATATTACCGATTTATAGATGTTACCTAATGTGATTCCAATCTAATATATTGGTAATTACAGATTTAGTGCCCTACATGTTTTATAGGCGGTACCAATTTTATTTAAAGAATAAATTCGAATTTATTCAACGGGGGAAATTTATGGCCGGTTTTTTTTGGTTTTGCGACGTGCAATAACCACCGCAGTGTTGCACTGCGAATAAATCATTTTAATGGCTGCATTTTATATTGTTATGGACTTCATTCAAACTATTATTTAAATTTAATCAAACGGAATATTTCAAATCAGTATTAAAAACAGACAATACTTTCGTTCAGGGTGGATTAGAGAATTTAAAAAAATAGAAAAAGCTTCCAATGCTTGTCGGGAAATTGGAAAATAGTAATAATATTTTTCTAAATATGAATACGCAAATATAAACATAAATAATTCCTATAAATGAAGAATGATCATATCATTTATCAGTTTTGGGGTTGAAAAATATTTTTTTATTATGTTTAATTCATTTATAACTGTTTAAACAATTTTTTAAAAATAAATTATAGAACTATATACTTTTTCCTAGTCTCTTAATTAAAAAAATGGATGTATTCCCTTAAATATGTGGGTTTTATTAAACAAATATGGTCATATTCAGCTGAAATTATCTCTTTTAATATCGTAATTCTGTCCGTCAAAGATCTGATATCATGTAAAGTATAAGAAGAACTAGTCTTTTACATTATAAATATAATTATAATATATTCTTCAACCTTTAAATAAATTGAAAAAGAGTTTTCTTGGTAAAGGTACGAGCGAGCTTTTAAATTATAATATCTGCTGAAGCTTGCTTGAATATTGCAAACTGCATAAAAATTCTCAAAGGAAAATCTTTAACAATGAACAAGACTGGAGTCGAGGCTTCTGTCTGTTTCAAAAACCAATTTTGTTTGTGACAGATCTGAAGATCAAACTAATAATATGAAGTATATATTTTATTTATATAAAATCTGAAAATATGGGGAGATTTAAGGAATGATTATGATTGGTTTATTATATTTTGTATAAAAAAATATATCAGCAAGATGGTTCGAAAAGTTTGAAGACAAGGGACTGGACAAGTTTAGTTCTTTTTCTTTTACAAAAAATACCAACGAAATGCTTTCGTTGAATTAAAACCAATCAAAAAAAATCTAAGAGTTTGTTTTAGACAAAAAAATCCTCATTCTCTATTTTTCGTGAAAAAATATGCTGATTTGTCGCATTTTGGATCGATTAATATATGACGTATCTTGCCATCAGTAGTCTATTGAATTTTAACTATATTATTGGCTGTTAAAAATGTTTAATGCTCTTTCCAAATCATTTTTTTGTAGAAAAATGGAAAATATTGAAAGAATTTGAGGCTAGAAATAATGCTATTGTAAAGTTTCGGCCTCTATATTTCCCAAATATGTTCCTTTATGACTTCTTCCTTTATTAAGAATAAAAAAAAATCTCCAACAAAGGAATAGTATGTTTTAAAAGTCGACCATTTTTTATTTGTGGAAAATGTGAATAACGTGTGAATAATTTTCGATCAAATATAATAAAGATATAATCCCACAGGACCTGTATTCGCAAGACATGGCCCTATATGTCCTGTTTTCTGTTCTCTAAGATGAAAAAAATACAGCATAGAACGACGTTTTGCTAATATTAGGAGATAAAGACCAACTGATATATTTTGCGAATTTTTTTTAGCAAATTTAATACCAAGAAAATATTTCTAAATATAAAGAAAGTAATTAATATATTTATTTGATTACGATGGATGGATGGCATAACACTAATATTTTTCAAGTGTCAAATCACAATACTGGTTAATTTGAATAGTATTTCATTATAATTATTTTAAATAATTTGTCGAATTATTGATATTTAAATAAATTATCTAAGAAAATGAAAATTGCAATAATTTTCTTGTATGAGAATACTAGCTGAATAAATATAAACGGTATTCGTTTAATATAATTTATGAAAATATATCTATTGACGACGCCAAATTATTTGTCGAAATTAATCCGCGACAAAATCCTTGAGAGAGTCCCGTGCAAATTTTACAAGTCGTAAATTTCAGTATCTCCCGACAAACACTAATAAATTATTTTGCGAATGAAATATTTCAGTTGGTCCGTTGTTTCACTCGGATATAATAATACTGAACATTTTACACGTAAAAAAAATATATGCGAATGTTTTCGCACACAATATACATATATTTTCAACAATTTTCATATGCGAATCCAGGTGTCGGGTCAAATTATAAAAGTTTTCATAGTGAAATTCGAAACGGGTAATATCGAAGATTTTTTCTTCTGTTTTTTGAATATTTTTTACTGCGAACCTTTTAGTATCCCGATTGTCCGCATTTCCGACAACAGTACACTGTTGTTTTCCTCCGAAATGAATGTCACTTCCGTTTGTTATTATTCCCGGCCTCTCCATTCAGTCTATTATTGCTTTTTCTTTTTCATAACAAATTGTATGAAAATGTATACAAAGACGCCCGGCGTCTCGGTGCCTGTACGATCGATGCCGCGTCTAGATTTAATAATGTTATTTGAATTTCAGAGCCGAGAAGGAATGGGGAGATGGAATCCGAGGTCTGGCTCTGTCAGCTGCTAGATATTCGCTGTTGCGTCTCGAAGAAGGACCACCGCATACCAAGAACTGGAGGCCACAAATCCTCATCCTGGCCAAACCCACCGGAGATCTGATACCCAAATATCGCAAGCTGTTCGCTTTTGCATCTCAATTAAAAGCTGGTAAATAAACGCAATATATCTAAAGAAATATCTTACATTTAACTATTTTATTAAATTAATTGTATGCTTTTCATTCAGGAAAGGGATTAACAATCTGCGTATCTGTGATTGGTGGAGACTACACTCGCTCTGCAGGAGAAGCATTGGCCGCTAAACAACATCTGCGCAAGACCATGGAAGAGGAACGCGTCAAAGGATTTGTCGATATCTTAGTGTCCAGGAACGTCACCGACGGATTAAGTCATCTGTACATAAATTATTTATATTCTAAATGTAACCTGGACAAAACGATTCGTTAATAACACCTACCACTAGGAGGAGCTCACAACCCTCGGTTCTGAGGATCTCCTCGACCATGGCTCTCCAGGATCCTCTGCATTCCATATCTCCCATCACAGCTACTAGGTCTTCATTTGGTCGTCTTGCTCTTTCTCCAAGCATGATGATCTTCTCTAGGCTATTGTTACTTCTATTGAGATGACCAAAGTAGCAAAAAATCCTTTGTAGATATATAGTTGAGAATCTGTCATCTTCTTTGTTCTCTATTCCTTTTAGAACGAAAACATTTATGCGTTTGGTGGTCCATAAAATTCTCAGTAAGCCTCGCCTGCACCACATTTCGAAGGCATCATTTCTTTATAATCCAAGGTTCTACGAGAATACCAGATTCTGCACTCAACATTTTTTATCCCAGGCTATCAATGTAGCATTGTCCGCATATCTGAAATTAGAAGATTCTTTATTCGCTATTTTCAGTGCCACTTCCTAGTTTTCAAGGTATTTTCTCATATAATGATGTGTAGAGAGTATAGAGCCCTATCTCTCTTCTATGACCATTGAAAACTTTTCTGATGAACTCGATACTTCTAGCTAAAACTACCAGATCTTCAATACCTTAAAGATACTTCTGTCATTTTTTGTTATTTGTCTCTATAAATAAAATGAATACTTATCATCATCATCATTTCAAAGATCCCAGGTCTGGTCCTCTACCACTGATCTGCAATAACGTTGATATATCTTCTACTCCGTACTGCTGTCCGTACACTTAATCTTTGGTCTTCGTTTCCTCCGTAAACAAAAAGATTTATTGACCATAAGCTTTTTTAGTAGCTAGCTCTCCGCCATTCTTGGATACGATCGTAGTTTAATGTTGCTTATATTTCCGCCGTCGAGTGCAGCTTCATACATCAACATTCGTATCCTTTGGCCAGTACGTGCCTGATAAAGATCTTGTAGAGCTTAATTTGTATTATCCTTTTAAGGAATCTCGGTCGTAAATGCTTTTGATATCCGAACTATAGCCCACCATTTACCAGCACGTCTCTTCTTCAGATCTCTAGACTAGTTGCATTGGTATCTGTGTTCAGTGAGCTGAGATATATTATACTAAATGTACTATGTGAAAGATCGTTAATTATTCTTAGCCTTTTTAACACTAATCAGTAATCGTTAAGTACGAAGCTTTGTCCATGGTTTCCATATTAATAAGTATATCCACGTTTATACAGAGACTTAATTATTTTTTAATTTAGTGTACAAACAACCGGTCTCGGAGGAATGAAGCCCAACACCGTTCCTCGGATGGCCATACGGATGGCGCCAGTCCGAAGACGAGAAGACATGGCGCGTCTTTCTGCAAACCGTTCGACATGTTACCGCTGCTAGGATGGCTCTTCTCGTACCGAAAGGAATCAACTTCTTCCCGGATTCAGCTGAAAAGGTAAGCATGTCGCATATTTATTTATTATATAACGCATATTACATCGTGTTGTTGTGTTCAGGTTGTCGGAAATATTGACGTATGGTGGATCGTACACGACGGTGGTCTCTTGATGCTGTTGCCCTTCTTATTGAAACAACACCGAACCTGGAAGAACTGCAAGATGCGAATCTTCACCGTCGCGCAGATGGAAGACAACTCGATCCAGATGAAGAAAGATTTGAAAATGTTCCTGTACCACTTGAGGATTGAGGCTGAGGTCGAAGTAGTGGAAATGGTGAGTCACATAATTAAGAAAAATATATTTAATTAAAAGCATTCATCAGCGGCGATTTTTTTTTAAATTTTCTCAAGATATAAAAATTGAAAAACAGTAATAAACAATTTTTAACACACACATATCTATTTAAAACTGCTGTAGGTCTAGAAAAAATAAAAATTCAAAGAACTCTTACTTAAAGTCCTAATTTTTTTTATGGTGTCTTTCGCTGAATGAGGATATGCTATTGCAGACAATACACATCTGCACTAATCATTCCATCCGTTGGAAGCAATTTTAAATGAACGATTCCTCTAAAATCCGTTGTCACTTATTCGGGATGCAATCCAACTCAGGCTTGTTTTTGGTGGTTTTCCTTTGTCTTTTGCATTATTTAGTGCTATAAATTATCCACTTCTCGTTTCCCGTAACAATGTACTTCAAGAAAAGTCGATTTTTTGGTCCTATCGGATGAGACGTGCAAACACGCTGCATTACCGACGATAGTTCGTGCGGCTTCCATCGTCTCATTGTTTAACCTCTTCCAATCGCTAACAGATGCTGTTTCACAGTCGAATAGGTTTAAACAAGTGTCTCTCCTAATGCATCAATGGAGACTTGGAACGTCGTTATCTGGTGTCTATGGCTCTCACGACCTGGTTCATCCAGCAACAAAAAATTGACATCTAAAAAAACATCACAAATGATTTTATGCCAGCCACAAGGCTCTCACTTGCTGATGGCATTTATCTGAATAAATAGTATTTCGATGGAGCAAGATCGGATGAATATTTACATTCCATTAATTAATCCCTAGTAATTTTAACTGGCTCAGATCTTGCACTATCATGTTAAAAAAATAAGTTTTCTTTATCGAATATTCTGAGCCCTTTTTCACGAATTATATTTGTTTCTGCTTATCATAATTGAAATAAGCTGTTATTCCTTTACAATCCCACCTTAAAGGCAATATGACCTTTTTCAAACCGCTAGATTTAGATTTGACGTTTCCAGTGGTATTTATTTTTTAGAAAGCCACTGTTTTTTCGACATTGATTCGAGTACATAACCCATTTCTCATCCCTTGTCACAAGATGTCAAAGAAATGAATTTTCATCTAATTTTATTAATTCTCGACACATTCGAGCCCATACAGATTTCCTTTTATTACTTAAATAATACGGTATCTACACATCCTGTTATTAATAAATTAATTATTTTTTTAATTTTCTTGTACATCGAGAGTATCTGACTGTTTCTGCTCTTTGTAGAATAGATTTGATCAAATTTGCTTTGACATTAATCCATAACTTACCAAGTCTCTTCGAGGTTTATTATTTATATCAAAACTTCTACTTTGAAATTGTTTGAACCATTGGCATTGCCGTTCTTCTATTTTAAATAGATTGCAAAACATGTATTTTTATGTAAAGTTGTGCTTTAAATGTCCATCATCTAATAGCAAAAAAAATACACAACAGATTGACAACAGAAATACAAGTGATCATTGAAAAGAACGATGTCAAAAAATTACGTTTTCTCGAGTACTCGAGTAGAGATTATTAACCTAGCCGTGCCTATTGGGACCCCAAGTTTTTAATTTTTCTCTAATAATTCTTTTAATATAAATCCTACATGCCCTAAACTTTTTTATTAGTCTAAAAAGGTATTGTATTTGTCTAAAAAAAATATTATATTTAATCATTGTCCTTATTGTCATGTGCCGAGTGCGAGTGAAACGTACGAGTTACACGAGCTCGTATCATGAATAACTATTTTTATTCCTAGAATAATCCATTTTAAAAATATGTCTTCATCATTAACCCCTTGTGTGATTTGCCCGAATACAACTCGGGTAGGTATTTTGCTGACCACAGTGATTTGCCCGAACTGGATTCGGGCACATCGTACATGAAACTTTTTATGGTGATTTGTCCGAATCCAGCTCGGGTCATTCCCCCACTAGTATAGAGAACGCATCTTTCGAGAGCAATTACCACTTTTTTCCAAGAGGTTGACCACAGAAATGGTTAATATCATGACTTGAAATGCTTGGGGTCTCTGAGAGACCCTCTTTGGATGACGCGATTATTTTCGAGCCGCCACGCAATGGGCCGGATCATGAATTCAATTGCCAAAAATTTGTAACTTCTTATCCATTTGAGCTAAGCTTATGAAATTTAGAATACATATAGTTGAAGATGTATTCTTCAATATTGAATGAATAAATTTTAAAAATATATTTTTAGATAATATTTAAAAATATATTTTTATACTTGATTGAATTTGATACTACGAAAGTATTTCAATTGTATTTTGTTATAATGCTTAACTTTAGAAGCTTATATTAAAAAAACAGTGACATAATAAACTTCAATCTTACATAATTTTCTTGCCATTCTCTTTCTGAAATCAAATTTTCGTTAAAGCGTTATTTATTATTCATTAATTTTACATATTTATTTTAGATGGACAGTGATATTTCGGCTTATACCTATGAACGCACCCTGATGATGGAACAACGCAATCAAATGCTCCGAGAGCTGCGACTCAACAAGAAGGAAAGCTTAGGAGTGGTAAGTGAGAGATCACTTTTTTGTAACAACAACAACAAAAAAAAATACTATAAAAATATACAATTGTTACGTTAATTGAATTAATTACAAAAATGAATTATATGAAATTTTATTCTTCAAGCAAACTCATTCATATCTGTGTACGCTTTCAAAAAGATATATATATGTTGTGACGTTTCGTATACATAAGTTTCGCATCGATCCACCACGCATGTTGGTGTAAAAGTGTGCTTGATACCAAACATAAATCAATAGATTGATTCTAATACCGATTGTTCGAGGAATAATTATCATGTAATATGTTATTTTCAAATATTGAAATACTGTTATTCCATTGCATTTTCTCTTTGTGTCATGGTGGCGTTGTTGTGCGGCAGGTGCATTCGCTTGTGGACTTCAATGAATCGGATTCGGAAGAGAAATTACCACTGGTAATGTCACCGTAGTAATATGCGAAGCAAATACCTCTTAATCGCACTATTCAATTTTATTATTTTAATTTCCTGTAACCGATTTTTGCTATGTGTTATGATTTTTAGAAACGCATCATCATCCATCGCAAAAAAAATCATATATCAATATATCCATGCTTTACAAATATGTTTACAAATATTTATATATCTGCTTGTGATGTTTCATCTCTGTATTATTCTTATAAAAAAATATCATGTTTATTTAATATATATATTGAACGGTAAGTATATAGAATATTGATAACATACTTATAATAACGGATAATGGAGGAAGAACCGATCGAATTATAATCTACTTATATTTAATTACATCTCAAGAGACTTTCATTAATAAGTATTTCTATATTCTGCATCAAAATTTATTTATTAATACAGTATACTCCTGATTATCCAGGCTAATCGTAAGGAGGGGCTACAAGGATAATCTGAACTATTAATTATTATTTCATTTTTAAATACAGTCATAAATACACTTCAGAAGCAGGCTTTCATTTTAAAATTGTTAAATTAGGGAGATCCGAAAAATGGTCCCTGGTCAAGTCGGATTCTCGATTTACTATCAAGGAATTATCACGGAGACTCAAGGCTCACTGTATAATCACATTTGCAACACATCGGTAAAACAAATAGAATGGGAGATAAAAAAGAGCAAAGAACCAATTACAGTTCTTCGTTACAAAGAACTCAACCCTTTAAATACCAAATTATTACTGGAGATGAGATAACATAAGTCAAAGGCTTTCTCAGAATCAAAATCATGTTCCGACCCCTAAGCCTTTTTTTAACATTCCAAAAATTCTTTTGTGCATTTGGTAGGATGTAAGAGGAATAATTCGTTACGAATTATTAAAACCGGGTGAAACAATTGTCGAATTTTGTTTAACAGAAAGGGAATAATTCTTCACCACGATAGTGGACATCCTTATAAAGTAAGAATGATCCAAAAAAAATCAGGAGATAAACTAGGACATTTTCTCACAGCCTTTATATTCCTTAGACCTTACTTCTTCCAATTACTTTCTCTTGGAGTCCTTGGATGTCCATGGAGCAGTTTAATTCTTAAAGAAAAACGTTTTCGAAATATAACTGTTGAGTATTTTGATTCAAAACTGGAAAGTTATTTCAAAAAAAGGAATAGAAAAACTACGAGGAAGATGGGAAACAGTTTTTAATAATAATGGAAAAAAATACGATTTTCTCATTTAATTACGAATTTCCTAAGAGCTTTTGATTGAGATTGAAAGTAAAATCCACACGTTAAACGTTAAAACCCCGGAATACAAGAATTTTATTCTAACTTCTTGATTTTTCTTATCGACATTTTCAAATTCTTGTTAATTTTCCATTAGATCAGATCGTTAGAATCCAAAATAAAATCTTTCTACGTCTGGTATTTTTTTTCTGACTTTATTTAGTACCAAGATTGAGCTACTTCAACCAGTAATGTTGTTTTATTAAAGAAATAACCTCTTGATCAATTGGGTTTAGGTCAGAAAAATGTTTATCTGTTTTCGATATGCTTCAATCTAAATGAGACTAAGATTAATCTATGAATTACGATATAATCTAATAAAAGCATTATTTTATGGGACATCTTCTTACCTTTCAAAAAATCTCTTACTCCACGAAACCATTTAGTTTTAAACCACTCTTCAAAGATCTTTCTATACTTTCATCCCCCTTTCTGTATAATGATCAACAGTAAGATTTATTATTTCAGTCACGTTAAATCAGAGGTTCCTAGCGAGGTTCAGCTGGACCCCTTTGGGATTTAAAAGGAGTCAATAATATTCCGGGGGCGTGTTGGGGTCGATGATAATTTTATTTTTTAATAAAAAAAGGCATATATTTCATTTGGAAGACATCTTTTCTATATTTAATAATATGAAAAATATATTCACAAGGAAAAAACGCGAATCTTATTCAAACTCGAATGGTAATAATTGCGTTTCGCTCCAAAATGGATTTATTTATTTCCACTCAAAATCGAAATGATTTGCGATACTTTAAATATGTGATGCAGATTTTTGTTGCTGAAAAGGATGAGATTTATACTGATGACATTTAAATTTAAACTGACCACTTGAAACAATTAAACGAAGATATCCTATTCTTAAATTATAAATGAAAATAGTACAAATATAATAAATTTAATAAACCACTTTTTTCTTTATTCAATTATACTATGTTCTGTATATTATAGATGAAAAGTGCGGTCGATAGATCAAGAAGGTCGATGAATAAAATCATCATTTTAAAAGAAATCGATGTAGGAAAATGTTGAGATATTTTCAATCACTAAAAGTTTAATTGGAAATATCAACTCTTCGGATTTTTTTAATATCTGCAAAAGGATAATCGGTAGTGTACTGTATAAATATTTTTCTCTTCTGCGGTAGTGCAAACGCCATTCTCATAGCATGTCAATGTTAATTATTTTAAAACGATTTCAACTCTATCACCATCAACCATCCGTAGAATTGCTTGATGATCTATATATTTCATACGATATCAAATAAGTTATTGCCGATTTTAATGTTTAAAATCGGTAATTGACGCTTCATTATTCTATTCTATCTACATCTCTTCATTGTGATCATATTTTATTATCGTAGATACACTTTAGATCGATGTCACAACGTTTCGTTTCATTTTTATTTTGGATATACTGAACGAATGCAATTTTAGGTCCAAGCGATTGTCGATCATCATCACAATGAAGTGAAGACGGCCACCAAAGTGCGATTCGCTGAGCCCAACGGCAAAGATGCTCCCAATAGTCCCAATAATCACACCAAGGAATCTGGTCCGCAAGATCCACCGCCGTCTCCTCCGATACCCAAGGGAATGACTGACAAAGATGAGGTATCGTATTCCGAATCCAATGTTTTAATTAAATTAATCAAGTTAATTATATATGTATATGAAATAATGATAATAGGTTGGCTCATATGATGTTTGTGCGTCTGTTTATGGCTTCATAATTTTTATATCTTAATAGGAAATAATCCCAAAATATTCCAATGCCCTTCAGGACGTTCCAAAGTATTTTTTTTACATGAAAAATATTTTTTGTTATATATTTTATCCCTTCAACGTGTATGCAAGGACGCAAAACAATTGAAAATTATGCGGAAATGTTACAGTTAATATTTGGAAATGTTTTTGTTGAATAAAAAATATCTTGCAGGAAATTTCGACTTGGAAGTCAAAAAATCGTGTTCGAGTATAATAAATGTAAGGTGTTGATTGAAAATAATCTACGTTTAACAACGTGTGAGATAGCATTTAAGAGATCATGACTATTGAACAGCACGAAAGAAGGATGTCTGATTGCGTCCTTTTGAAGGTTCACTAATGACAGCAAAAGTTTTTGGATATTTAGATAACTGGAGATGAAAACTGGGCGAGTTTTTGAGTGAAAAAAGGATTGGGGATGTTCTCAAATCATGGCTTAATCGAAACTACAATTTCAACGTATAATTTACTAAGAGCTTTTAAAATCAGATGAAACTAATTTTGCCAAAAAATCAAACTAAAGATGTCGATTTTTTTTTATTGCGTTCGTTTCAGTCAAAACCTATAGATTTTTACAAAAATTGATTCCAAAAATTACTTGAACGTTGTAATATATTTTTCTTCGACCAAAAAGATCCTTGACAGCGTGCTGCAAGGACCCGATCTCTCACTTCTGTACTTCTCTATATTCATTAAGGACATGCTTATCCCAAACAACAACAAAAAAATTCTCTTTATCCTGACCAAATACCAATTTTATGCATCCAGTACTACGCATATCACTAAAAATATTCAGGGATATCTAAATAATCTCCTTAGAAGGACCAAAAAATGGCCCATTCAAATAAATCCAGAAAAAAACGGCTCAAAACAAATATTTTTTAATAAATTGCCTAAAAAATAAATTAAAAATGAATAGTAAATTCTTGATATCTTAAGAAAATTATTTAACTATATGAATTGTTTTTATCTTACCCTTGCTGATCAAAAGAAACAGTCATCTTTCTTTAAAAAATAAAATTATAAATCTATAAGGTAATAATTCTAGCCTAAATCCTGTACGCCTCTCTGATTTGGGGCTCATCTTTATCTCATTGCATTAAAAAATCCTGATTACTCCCAATATATAATCAATATATAATCCTGATTACTTTCAATATATAATCCTGATTACTTTCAATATATAATCCTGATTACTTTCAATATATAATCCTGATTACTTTCAATATATAATGCTGATTGCTCCCAAAGATTTGACAAATATCATCTTCTAAATTCCATCCTTAATAACAATAATTCTTAATAACATCCCATCTAACAAAAATATTAGACTGAAAAGAAAGAGATTAAAAAACAGAAGAGAAAGAAAAAAAATACCCTGAATTTCTTCTCATACGATCTCCGTTCCCGGTGCACTCCATATCCCAAATATATTAATAATATAAGATTTAAAATAACACGTTGTGGTAGAAATGAAATAAGAAATCTAAAAATCCGATGGAGGAGATAAAATAATCACTGAAAATAATATTATTTTTCATTTTGCCAATTATCACTGACACGTCATATGGACCAACCTAATATTATATAGTTTATTATCAACTTAAGAAAAATATTTATATATGAATAATAATAAAATCCACATTTTCGTACTTATATAATGAAAATTTCTAGTTTTAAAAATCAATCAAATGCATGGCGTTGCTTTATGGCAACATTTAATGCAAAAATATATTAAACGAATCAATAGTATAAATGAAATATTTATATAATAAGATTTAATTAAGATATATATATATATATATAAAATATTAACCTTTTTCTGCTCCCCGTCTATGAATATTCAATGATTTTAATTGATTTCGTTATTCTACATACATAACACATTATTATTTTATTGATTTATTTACACTGATTAATTATTATTTGTTCATAACGTAAACGCATCATACTGAGCGGAAAAGGGTTAATTATTATTATTTCATTGATATACGATATATATATGCAATTCATGGTGTTATCAAATCGCTCGCATACTATTTAATGATTTTTATTTTTAGCATGAATATTAATTTAGTACAACTTTTTTCATGAATGTTCGTGAGCGATTTGATTAACACGTCGATTAATACTATGATTTAATTTTTCATTGTTCCGAGCATTGCACGTGACAATTCTTTCCGTAGCATGCGATTATTGATTTTGAACAGTCCCGTACATTATTTTTGTTTTGTTTTCCGTTACACTCGCACACTTTTCTTTTGATTCACGATTATAGATATCTCATTTACGTATATATATATATATACATATACATTTAGAAACAATGAAAAACTTAAACCTAATATATGACATCAAGCGGTAATATTGAATCGATCATGTGCAATGTCCGGATCAATAAAATCAAACGTTTCATTATATACCATATGCCATTCCGGCAATGCACAATACGCATTTTTACTGAACAAAGGGCGGAGAATTTCGCCGTAGCTTATTGCACATAATCGATTCAATGTGGGATTCTTCCCCCGATGATGAAACATCTCAGTGCGTGGGAGACAAGGGATGTAACGAGGGCGGCGGAGGCGACAGCGAGAAGGACACCGACACTGCCGACGGACACGCAGCTGCAGCCAAGGCTGCTGAAGCCAATAAGGAGAGCTCTAAGCCAAAGAAGAAAGTCAATATTACGCCGTGAGTATATAATGCAACTTTAAATAAACGAAAACTCCCTAAAACGACCCAATTAAGCGGAACTGTATAATCAAAAATCTACTTCTCCGCGTGTCCGGCTTATGAAGCTTTCTATATCAGGGTAGTTGTTGTTGCTACATGTGGTCTGTACTACTATATGATTGCAAGACAAGGACATTGCTGGCAGAGAACAATTAACAGCTGGAAGCATTTGAAATGTAGTGCTAAGAATATTGAAGATTCCATAGACACAAGCAGCGGGAGCTTCTGGGTACCGCCAAATCCTGCAAAATTGAGTACTTTGGACACATCATTCGTGGATCAAAGTATCGCTTTCTGCAGACCAGCATTGAGCGAAAAGTGGAAGGTAAACGGTGGCTTAGAGGAAAGAAGCTGCCGTGGCTTCGCAGCATTCACAACTGTACCGAATTAGGAGCTCCAGAATTGTTCGAGCTCGCCAAAAACCGATAATTATATGACAAGGCACCTTTTGTACCCAGAATGAAGCTGTGTCAGACCGGTCCGACACAGTTTCATCAGATGCAAAGCAAGCAAATTCCCTGTAGCAAATCACACTGCTGACCAGGTCCATGTGTCCGATAGGGCCTTCCACCGGGTGACCCACAGGGGAAATGCCGTATCGGACAACATAGAGTAGGTCGTGACGCCCAGCGTCCAGGTAAGGACAAGAACGTGACTGAAATTGTGACAGACGTACCCACACCAGCAATGTGGGCCAGTCATAAATTTACTGACCTAGAAGTCTAGGAAGAACCGGACAAAGCACCTGAAGAAGAAGTCGTTTATGGTCGGGTTTATGGCTGCGTCGGTTTCGTTAAGCAGATCGTCTTGGTTGCAGACTGGCGGGGTTAACCCACATCTGAACAGATGCTAAATGGTCTACACCTCTCCGCAGTTGATTAGAGTAGCTCCACATCTTCAGGATTTACCTTGTCTTTGCAAAGTACTTTCAGAGTATGATGAGCATCCGAATGCATACCTTACTGCATGCACTTGGAATGTTCCTTCAACCTCCTGACTCATTCCATAGCAACTGTGTCAGGTTCTAGCATAGCTGGCTCTTGACTTGAGTCTTTTTGGAGGAGTCTTTATGTCCAAAGACACAAGTTGCCTTGTATCCTATGTCTGACCGTTCTTCTTATATCAGGCAGTACAATTCCTGCCAAGACGTGTAATTTTGATATCTTTCGTCAAGGGCCACGTCTATACTATTCCTAAATATTGGTTTTTTTTCGGACAGGCTCTTTTATGATAGGGTTAGATCTAATGTTACACCTAAATATACTGGCTCCAAGTATTGTCAACCTGTTCCTCTCCATTCCACGTCCAGTTTCTTTCTTGTAGCTTGTTAATAAGATGGGTAGCGGCGATCTTTAACGGCTTAAGTTCTGCAGTTCTCAAAATTCTGGCTAAAGCTTTCCAGTACCCTGGTCAATTCTTCTTCTATTACCATAAAATACGTACTTTGTGGTTAAGAAAAATTGCATTGTAATGCTATTTCAGTATTCATCAGATTGTATAACAATATGAAACAGGTTGTCGCACAATAAAATCATCCGTTCACATAAGACTCTTCTAAAAAATATTCTATTCTATAAGTCTGGCTACTTGCCGATCTTGCCGTAACCGCGAGGACTTACTTCTGTCTAGCTAAACCTATGACACTTTTTTATGATAAAAATAGCGTACGTGATCGCCAACGTCCATTAGCATGAACACGAAAGAAGAAGAGGAAGCCACATATCATGGTCAAAATGTTATCTTCGACCGACTTCCGTATTCTTCTGATTTTGTTGGAAGACACCTAATCTTCCATGCGGCAACTTCATAAATCCAAGGCTTGATTAATCGCCAAAACGTCTTGATACACAATTATTACTCCTTATCCTCTGTTCGTATCGATCTTGTAATCTCCAACTACTTCCTAATTCTCTGAATTGTTCTCAATGACAGCCCAATTAGTCTACAGTGTCGATGTTGATCATTCCGGCGTAGATTATCATCTTTTGCACTACTCAGACGACAACTTATAAACGTCTAATCTATTTGGTGTCTACCTTCTTTGTCTTGTGATAACTGAGTACTTTAAAAAGTGAAAAGTTTGTCTTAAATATATATTAATATGATTATATGATATTTTCAGTGATGAAGGAAACGTTCGACGTATGCACACTGCCGTAAAACTCAATGAAGTTATAGTTAACAAATCTCACGATGCTCAACTCGTAATCCTTAATTTACCCGGTCCGCCGAGGGACACTAAAATGGAGCGAGAATCTAATTGTAAGTATCGACGTCGATAATATATTCGATATAGGGCCATGTTTTGATATGATTTTAACGTTATTTTCAGATATGGAATTCTTAGAAGTATTGACAGAAGGCCTGGAGCGAGTGCTGATGGTGAGGGGCGGCGGCCGAGAAGTCATCACCATCTATTCTTGAATCCGCTGTCTTGTATTATTTGTCGTTTATGTTTGCTGCTAATTATATATAATTAAATTATACCTTTCTATCATCAATCGATGACCTCATCTGTTGGATAGCTGTCTATCAGAATCTTAAAAGACTGAAAAAAAAAGTATTTCCGTCTTTGGAGCGAGATGTTATGCGTGTGTGCCGTAGAACACTGTGGATACGCTTTTTGATGATTGTTGTATCGAAAAAATTATTTAGGTGATATGTAAAATACACGTTTTTAATGCCAAATTGACTAACCAAAAAAAAAAAAATACCTGTATTTTCATATGCTCCGACGAAGAAGAAGAAGAAAAAAACGTTTTTCGCATATTTTACATTACGTTCGATTGATTATTTCGATTGGTTAATTAGATAAATCATTAAATTTTTATACAAATTTCATACTTTCATCAAAAAAAAAAAAAAAAATTAAATCTTATGAATCCAACGGGTGTGAAGCCTTCTTTCTGACATTTCAATTAGAAAAAAAAGTGATGTTTTAGTGATTTTGCAATATAGAACACTTTTTATTCGATAATATAATAAATGTAATTAAATTTTAAGGCGAAATTTTTGACTATTTGATATTCTCAGTTTGTGTTTATCAATGATTATTTTCGCGGAATGCTGGGACAGAGATCTATTTATATGTTTTGATTTAAACAACAACAACAACATGATGCATAATATATTTTATAACATCGACGCCATTTTAAAATGAGTAGTTAGAACTTTTTAGAGTGATAAGTTGTTGATCGCCTCAAAGGTTTTTAGCAACGGTATATAAATGTGATCGCAATAATAGAAAAATTATATATATTTAAATATTTTGACACATTCGTGTAGAAAAAATATTTATAAACGCGCTTGATAAGCTTTTTTTCAATTATTCTTGTATTATTTTTTAGCGAGTCTCAAAAACACAAATATGATAGTCGTATTGTACAACGGTTATTGCGAATATCGACTTTTGAATAACCATTTTAGCGATATATATATTTATATGGTCAAACCTTCTATAGCGCTTCGCGCTACAGCGCCGTACTATAGAAGTCGCTTAATTTTCAAGGTCAATTTACATATTTCGTATATATGCAATACATTGCTGCACGAAATAAAGTCCAATGAGCTTTCTCTGACTACAAAATATAGCACTCACTCTTGAACAAATTAAAATAAATCATTCGAAAATATTTGACATATTGATTTTGTTAAAAAAACATAACCTTAAATTTTGTATGGGTGCCTAATCTTCTATAGCGTTATAGGAGGTTTGACTGTGTTGCGTTTTGAGAATTATAATAAAAAATATATTGAATTACTTATCTTATGAAGACGATTGTAATATCAAAAAAAAAGCTTTGTTTTCAATCATTTTGATTTATTAATCATATTACATTTAATGTAATTCTTATGACTATATCATGATTCTTTTTGGGTTGTGATGATTATATTGAGGTAATTATATTAAACCCAATATTGTTATATAAATAGTTATTTTTTGTGGAAATCGTTTATCTATCTATCTATATATATATATTATTATAAAATAATAAATGAATTTATTAACGGCAGTAG
Organism: Philopotamus ludificatus; assembly: GCA_022495035.1. Classification (NCBI taxonomy): domain Eukaryota; kingdom Metazoa; phylum Arthropoda; class Insecta; order Trichoptera; family Philopotamidae; genus Philopotamus; species Philopotamus ludificatus. The sequence goes on along the minus strand of JAGXCT010036360.1, from coordinate 59,328 downwards.
CATGACTGGATCGTTTGATGATATTTTTGATTTTAACACGTGTGAGTGTATTGTGAGAAAGATTTTATCTACCGTACGATGGTGAGGCGTCGTTCTACGACAATCCCTGTTATGTATATAATGTTGATTTTATACGATGTGATGCTGTAACAATAATGGCCATTTTTGTAGGTCTAGGGATATGGAAAGATGCGTAAATGTTAATAACACCGTCGAGGTTGTCGTAGGGCCGTTTAATCATCGCACGGTATTTATTATGTTATGCTACTGGGCATCGTCGTCTGTAATTAGAATTGAGATGTAAAACGCTTTTCAGGAAAAATACTGTGAATTACGGAGCCAAATCGGCTATAAATCAACGCATTCGATATGAAAAACTAAATAATTTGATTTGCCTAAGCAAAATATATGTCACGTTACATATTTAGATATTTATTGATATTTTAGAAAGTTGAAAACTTTTCAAAAAGCGCTATTATATACATATATATATATATTAAAATATTGAGTATTATTATCTAATCTTATATAGACAGCCATATTGATCATATTTGTATGTATGTAGTTAACCAAAATATATAAAATTTAATTATTTATATATATATATATATTCGGTAGTTCCCAGTCAGCAGAGTACGGGATGCTTACGTAAACTTAAAATCACATGTAATTTTGTCTCCTAAGTCAATTTATACCAAAGAAACAACCGCATTTGACGACTACTGACGTAAAACGATGATTACGCACCACTTTTTGTTTCGCAAAACGCAGTAATAATCCGTATTTATCAAAGTAAATTATTGTAAATGTGTTCTATCGTATTGAATAAGTAACGTATACATACACATACAACATACAACCACACACACGACTCTCTCATACATACACAGACACATACACATTTGCATGCACATACAGGGATACAAAAACGGTGTCGTTTTCGACGGCAACGTACATTTTTTCAAATCTAGTATCTCTTAACGTTTAACTAACTAGCTGTTGTAATTAATGAATGAATAAAATCACATTAAAAAAAAACGATTTACAATTATATTCCGCGTTTATATGTGTAATTTAACGATTAATTAAATGTCAAAAAATATGAATGTAGCTAGAATGTGTGATAAAATTAGTTTTTAGTAAAAAAAAAAACATTATATAATATTTGAATACTAATTAAATTAATAAAAAAAATCATATTCAACCTCAATTTATTATAATATGCATATTTAGTCTCTATGTGTCAAAAAAAAAAAATGTAATTTACAATTTTAAATTGTAATACAATTAAGTAATTCATAGTTATATAATTTAAAATAATATATTATAACTGTTATACTTTGAAATCTTTAACGTACTATACCAAAACAGATGATGCTCAATGTGTAAAAAAAAAAATATATTATTATTCATCACTATATCTATAGAGTTATGATTAAACTATGCTTTTATTTTGATTTAATTTCAACGACTACAATTCTGATATTCATGTGTTACAATCGAAAGAATTATCCGCATCTATAATAGCGTGCGTTTATATGAAATCATTCTTTGTTTTATATATATAATTTAACGGAAATAAATGTGATAATTATTTTAATTATAATATTTAAAAGCCGATTGTGCGGATACGTTATTTTAAATGATGTCGGATTTGATAGTTTACCGATACGTCGACTCTTTTCTATTTAAAACATATATATTCTGAATGTCGTCAGTAGTATGTAACGATTTGTTTTTGAATTCATCGTTTGGTTATCTGCCATTGTAAACCAAAATTATGTACTAAATTTATATTTAAAAACTTCTATAAGTGTTTTTTATATGAAAAAAAAAATTATGTCGATTTTATATATATATATATATGAAAATATTAATATATTTATTTGTATATTTTAATCGTAAGAAACGTAAGTCCACTAGTTATGAATGTATTCGTAATAAGATAACTACTGATGACCCCTAAATTTTATTTATTTATTTTTCTAAACGCGTTATTATTTTGATTTGCTAAAGTATTGATTGTTTCTCGATGAATATTTTTTTGGATCTTAACGATGACAAGAGCTCTTGACGTGCGATATGCGTTATATATCGCTAATTCTTTGAACATTGTTGTGCCAAACATATATTCGATAAGATTTTGATTATTTGATTCAAAAATTCAATTCACGGTAGCGGAAAAAAAAGTCATTTAAATATTTGTGTGTTAGTTAAAAAAAAAACACTTAAAATTTGTAATAATGCACCAAGTTTAACGATAGTTTGAATAATTTACTTATCGTTTTAATTTTCTCCATTCAAATTGTATTCAAGGCGACAACGTTACCTTTAGTTCTTAGGCTGTGACTCAGCGTTTAGGATCGACCTCACAACGTGTTGTAATCTGCAATCTGATAATGAATTTGGACTATCAAGTAAAATTATATAAATATGTATTGTTGCATGTTAACACCATGGTCAATAAATTCTCTTTAAAACGTAGGTGATTAGTTCGAAATTTAATATGATATTTTATTTTAGTCTCTAAGGAAATGACTTACTTAGATTTCTAGTATTGAATGTTTCTAATTACAAATTTTAAAACATAATTATATGAATGTTAAGATGAGTTATGAAATATATAAAAATAAATAGAAAACGCCTTTTATTCTACGATACAATCAGCATATCGCTGTAGGTATTATTCTTCTAATAATCCTACTACTTTTACAGAACAAATATCACTTTTCATTAGTCAAAGGAATCAAATCATAAGAAAATACTTCTAGGGTAGTGGTTCTTAACCTAGGTTCGATCGAACCCCAGGGGTTCGGTGAGTCAGTCTCCCGGGGTTCGGCGGAGGTCAAAACACACACCCACTGTATTCCACTGTAGGTGTGCATTCCACTGTAGGTATGCATTCCACTGTAGGTGTGCATTCCACTGTAGGTGTGTATTCCACTGTAGGTGTGCATTCCACTGTAGGTATGTCTTTTTCCCACTTTATTCGAGAACCATCCTTGACTTGAAAATGGAGAAAGAGTAATAGATGTTGCTAGATTATATAGCATAAATGAAGCTACAATAAGAACCATTAAAAAAAATAAAAACTCAATTACAAAGAGTGTAGCAGCTAACGCACGAATACGAGCAGCACAACTTCATATATCAAGATATGTGCAATGGAAAACATGGAGAAGGCCAATGATTTGGATAGAGGACCAAACACAAAACGGATGCCAATTGATACCAACGCTATTACGAAATAAAGCATTGCTACAGTTACGAAAAAAAATAAAGAAGTTACCATCCTCTTCTTTGTCTGAAAGAAAAGATGCAGGCTTTCACAGCAAGTCATGCTTGGTTCGGAATTCAAATCAAGACACTCTCTACATAGGTGAACTGGCATCTGGCGATATAGATGCAGCGCAAGAATATCCAACAAAATTTGCTGAAATTTTGCCATCAATTCATACTCCTAATCAGGTTTTCAATGCTGATGAGTAAGGGTTATTTTGGAAAAAAGGTTTAATTAATAAAAGATAATAATTTTGTTTTAAAGAATATTTTTGTTATTACAAGAATTAAAATTATTTTTAAAAACAATCAAATTATGCGTTTTGTGTACTTTACAAGATTTACACGGTTTACATTGAAAATATACAATTTCGATTTACACGTTTTCTCAGGAACCTATCTACCGTGTAAATCGAGGGATAGAGTAATATTATAATTGTAATAATATTATTGGCAAATAATCTTAATAAAACTATAAAATATATTTTTTTTAGCAGGGGGCGGATTAATTCTTTCAGATTTAGGGGGCCGTGACATGAAAGTAATTGGGAAGCACTGATCTAGGGGTAAAGTTTTATCTAGATTCATAGCACTTAAAAATGAGTTATTAATCTTTCGAAATGAAGGTATGGATGATTTTGTTAAATGTCTTCAGAATAATGATTGTTATACTAAAGTAGCATATTTAGCAGATATTTTTAATGACTTAAATAACGTTAACACAAGCATTCAAGGAAAAAACGAAAATTATTTGTCATCCATTGACATATTGTCAGGATTTAGGAAAAAAATAACTCTGAAAAAATCGAATAATAGAAAAAAAAATAGATATGTTTCCTTCACTCAACGAAAACATTCCCGAGGAAATTATTTCCGCGATAATAGATCATTTAACTTTATTAGAAGAAAATGTTGCACATTATTTTCCTTCTTTATATATAGAAAATTATGACTGGATACGAAATCCATTTGCTACAATTGATACACCGTATTGTGGATTTTCATACGCCGAAAAAGAAGAATTAGTCTCATTGTCGACTGACCGCACTCTAAAAATTAAATTTTCCGAAACGACCATGGAGGACTTTTGGATTCCTTTCCAAGATGAATATCCAGTTCTTCACATGAAGGCACTGAAAATGTTGTTACAGTTTTCAACATCATATTTATGTGAGCTTGGTTTCTCAACAATAACTACACCTGTCCCTCGATTAACGCGGTAGATACGTTCCACGAAAAACCGCGTTAAAAAAGACATAGAGTTCATACAAAAAATGGGGATACGTTCTAGGATGTAAAAAACCGCGTAAAAAAATGTATGGAGCTCAAATAAGATGTGGGGATACGTTTCAAAAAATAATCTATAATCTACAACAAAAAAATATATGATTGAAATGAAAATGTTCACATATACCTACAACATAATTTTTATTAACAAACAAGTAGGAGGAATTATAAATGTTTCGTAATAAGTTCACACACATCATAAAACATTTTATTTTATTCGGAAATTAGCTGCTGTCTTCTAATGCAACTATTTTTTTTTCTACTTTATTATTGGTTCAAAGTCACTATCATTATCAGTAGAAATATTTAACATTTCTGATTCGCATAAAGAAAAGGCTCCCGGATAACTGGTGTTAGAAAATCAGTGGCAACGTCTGTCTTTTATTTTTTAGTCATTTCTTTGGGAATTTCTTCGATGTAGAAAATAAATATTTTTTTATTTCTCGTTGAATTTTAAGCTCGTTCAACATTAGGGTCGATATTTATCACCATATTTTCCAATTTTATAGCCAATTGGATAACTTATGTTATATTTGTAGAAGTAAATAAATTAGGTTCTTCTGATTCAGACTTACTTATAGATATGCCTTGAATTTCGACATTTTTCGACGCGCGAAGAAAAAAAAAACTGTTTTTGTAAAACCGCGTTAATAGAGGGACAGGTGTAATATGAAAACTAAAAAACGAGAAAGACTTACAAATTTAGACGAAGAATTGAGGGTAGCTATATCAAATATTCGACCGAATATTTCTGATATCTGCAAAAACCAACAAGCTCAGCTATCCCATTGATTGATTTTTGATTGATAATATAAATTACATTTTATTAAGCAGGGACGTCATTTTGGGTGGATAAAGAGGCGGAAGGAAATGGCCCTTTCTAGATTTCCTTCACCTTCAAATATTAATACAAATATTTTTAATAAAACGCGTATAAATATAAAATTGTTTCTAAGGAAAAATTTACGAACTAAATTTATATATAATATTAAACATTTTTTTTTATATAACTTAACTTAAAAAGAAAATATGTCAAAAAAATTGTATGTTCCTATTATTTTTTTTAAATAAATATGTAACAAAAATTATGTCCACATATTGTTTGACCTCTTAATTCTGGTGCACCGCCATTTTTTTCCATGATCAAAAGTGCACCATGACTTCAAAAAGGTTAAGAACCACTGTCTTGATTTTCATGATGATTTTATGGAACCCATCTACCGTGTAAATGGAATGTGTATATTTAATGAATATTATAAAACAATAAAATTTAACAGATATTAATTTATTAAAAATATAAGAATATGGTGTACAATTACATATAAAATGGTTATTACAGATAATTTATTGTCCATCCTATGGAACATAGTTATATTTAAACATGACTCATTAAATACAATTGCGATTTAATCGACACGAGCATTATCAATTGAGACAATTCTCGTATCGATACATCATGTACGTTACGACAAAGGAACAAAATACATAATAAATAAAATCGGCGATTTGACGGTCTACAAACGTTTATAACGCGTCTGCGGCAGTTTTCAATTTTTCTTTGATATACTTTTCCAGCTCTGGTCTATGCATTTTGAGTCGTGATAGCGCTTCGTAATTTAAATTCACGACTTTAAATCCGAGCAGTCTTAAATGCTTGATACGCATGGCTTGGGGGCCGAGCAACGTATCGCCGTTCGAACAAAAATGTTCGGGCAAATTAATCAATATGGCAACATTGACGTTTTGATCTCGCTTAAAACTATTCATGATGCTGATGCGAAAGTTTTTAGGATGAAACATGACGTCGACTATATATAGTTCAGTCGTAAACACGCCGGGTAGTACAACGAACGTCGATAGACACTCGTAACTACCGACGATTGTTTCAAACGTGTCTCGTAGATTGTTGACGAGTCGTTTTATTCGCCCGTCTAAATATATTGATTTGCACGAGTGATCCTTTGGCAATATTGGTCCGGAATAAATTTTCGATTCGAGCGTCATTGCAGTGTCCAACAATTTTAGTTTGTTCCTTAAAATCTGAGCGTTTGATTGAGAATTGATCCTGTCGAGGAAATACGGATTGAATACTAACGGCATAAAATTTATCGGATGCTTTTCTAAATAAATACATGCGAGCATGATATCGATCGTGTCCTCGACGCCTATGTTCGGTAGATTCGTGCTTAATACGTCCTCGACGGCTTGCCAAAACTTTGGACTGTTGTTCGGTTTGAAATTTAAATATCCCAATGGATAGAGCATGGGTTTTATAAATACGGGCTCTAGCTCTCTTCCTTTGGAGATGAAATATTCAGCACATCCGTTCAATAAATCGGCATTTCTTATTTTGAAAAACATACAATGATTCATTATCGTTACGATCAATACGTGGGATTTGATCTGCAATCCCTTCACTTTGACGTATCGCTCCAACGCACTCTGTATTTGCGAGTCTGTGTAATTGATCAGCGTAAATTTAGCGATCAACTGCAATAACGACTCTTCGGATATGGACTGTATATTCGTATTCAACCATCTTCCGGCGACTTGTAGAATTTTGAGTGAATTTAATTTGTTGCGATCCAACGCGTTCAATACCGCTAATATGGAAACGGAATTCATCTGCCACCACATGCCTTCCATCTTTTTTTCCAGAGTTCCTAAAATAATTTTCTGACTAGTTTTCAAGCAATGTAAAATATTGAAACACTTCACGACGCCCGCTTCTTCGAATTCGTTTTCTCGTCCGATAAATCCTACCCAACACTTTTCAATGCTATCGGAAAACTTATCCATGTGTCGATGAGAATGAAAAAATGACACCACATCGCACAGTTGAGCTATCGACAATTTATTATCGGTTATTCTCTCCAATAATTCGTCGCACAATTTTGTGAGATGCTGATCGTCCCTCAAACTCAATACTCTTAACGCTCTCAACAATGCGTAAACATCTTCAGTCTGTTTTATAACATCGATGAGTTTACCCAGCGATTCCGTATTTGGTATCGTATCGACGTGACAAGACGGATCCAACGAATTAGGATCGTTCTGTATTTTATCTTTGATTTCGTACACTCGTTCAACGGCACCGAGAGCAATATTCGGCGTCAACGTACTACATTTTGATACTAGATTAACGACGTCTTCTAGAGTTGAGCAACGAAGGAATTCTTTATGGATCAGCTCGTGGATATTGTTTTCTCCAGACGTGTACCGCGTTGAGAATCCGCTGGTGCATTCGATCTTGCCGTCGAATGGTGCAAAAACATTTTTCAGCTTCCGTACAATCACTGGAAGTTCTTGCATATGTATACCATCTTGCAAGAGGATAGTGCTGCTGCTCAGGTCTGATTTTCCGGACTTATCGCTTTTCAGACGCGCAAGTAAATGCTGAGAAGTCACGGCATACTTTGTAGACTGAAGACATAGCTGACGATATCGTGCTACGATTTGAAGAGCCAAGGAAGACATGTTTAACTTGTAACAATATTGTTAAGTCAATTGCAAGGTAATATTTTCAGCGCCGTTCGCTTATATTCCGAGACATCATTGTATAAATGTCCAATGATTGTGGTTATGATTACAATTGTGGTTATTGTTATATAAAATTGGCGTGAAATACATAACCACCGGTAGGAGATTATGTTGACTCGCCTGACAATTGCTAACCAGTGTTGCCACTCTAATAATATTTTGACATGGCTAGCATTTTGTTGAATACGTCATATAATAATATGCGTGTGTATTGCTAGCGTCTGTGATGAAATAACAGTTGTCGCACCGTGATGACCATAGCAATCAAATGGAAAATGGATTAAATTATTTTTATTATTAATAATATTACACACTGGCAACACCTGAATCCCGCAATCATTTTGACAGTACATTTTTAATCGCATAACCTAAAAATGATCTCCCAGAAATTTGGAAGGATATATTGTCAATTACAACAAAAGGTTAAAATAAATAAGAATTTTCTGTTATATACTGAAAAACCGTGCTATCAAATAAATAATTGCAGGTTTGTTTCTCTAATCAATCTCAAAAGTTTAATAAACAGTTTAAAAATGCTCATTAAAACAATTTATCAATTGACAGGTCAATAATCACAAAAACCAATCTATTTGCTTCAAATACTGGCGATAAAAGCTGGTCAAGTACGCCAATAAAAGCGGCTTCCAATCATCCAGACTCAAAAACGGTTTTAAATGACGACGATTACCTCACTAAATTATTAGCTCACATTGCAAATCATATCAACGATAGAAACCGAGTTTATAAAAACGATTTGAAGAATGCAATCGAAAAAATAACAGACAGGAGCTTTGTACATACACGCGAGGGTGTTTTGTTATTACGATGCTGTTCAAATTTATTACCGGATGAAAAACCAGCCAATCGAATGAAACTTTTGAACACTATTTGGGATGTTTTATTGTAAATATATTTTTAAAAAAATATATGTTACGTATATTTTATCCATATAATATTTTATATACGATTTTATAGAAAAGCTTCAACGATTCAAATTGATCATTATAATGCGTTATTGCAGTGTTATATTGACAACGGTCATAAGTTTTCAGCGCATGAATTTATTCAAAACATGGCTCCGGCTAAACCGACCGAAGCTACGTATAAATTATTATTATACGCTATTTGCCAGGTATTGGAATATTTTTTTTTATAAATAAATGTATGGCGTTATATGTTTATGATTATTTCAGATGGGAAATATGAATCAAGCCTTAGAGATTATGCAAAATATGAAATCGGCAAAGATTCCTATTACCGAATATCACTTAAATTCAATGATTGAAGGTTATGGAATAGCAGGGTTCGTTTATTATATATATATATTTCGTTGTTTATTGTGGATTTCTTAATTGTATTTGCTAAAAATATTTGTAGTGATATGAAGTCGGCGTTCGACGTTTTTGAAAATTTAAAGAAAATTCAAACTGAGCCATCGGTGGAAACGAAAAAATCTCTGATCAAAGCTTACGCTAGCTGCGGTGATTTGAATAATGTTAAAGCACAACTGTCTCAATTGAATGGCGATGAAATCGCTTTTACCAACGAACAAGTATTGGATATTATAAATTGCTTGATGAAAAATAATATGAGTTCTCTAATGACTGAGGTAATAATTGTTTTGTTTAACACAAATATAATTCTATAGATACGGTTTTATTGCATTTTTTTAATATTATTTCAGTGTCTATTGCTCTTGCCGCAAACATCGTTAACGTCTACCAACACTTTGCCGTATTTACATTCCTTTTGCACTCAGCTCATACATCAAGGACATTATATCGACGCCTATAAGATTTATAATTTTTTACCAGTCGATGATATTGGCATTTTAAACAACGTTAGTCCATACAGCAGGATATTTATCCGTGAATGCATTAAATCAGACGTTGTAAGTGTCTCATAAAAATATATATTAACCGTTGCGTTTCGCCTAAACAATACTGGTACTTGCATTGTTCGGTAAACACATTTCAGAGTTGAATCTGAAAAAAAATATTATAATAAAAGATACAGAGGAGCCTATCCATAAAATGTTCGCATGCCAAAGTTGCCGGTGACCGTAATGCACCAAGAGTAATGCGTGGCAAATTGAATAACCAGTTGAAGCGCGAGAACCAGGGCCAAATTAGCCGGATCATCCAAAGTGGCTAATGGGGGGCGAGAAATATTCAGATCTTTTTGCTGGAAGCGAAAGCATTTAATTTTATTATAAAAAATCTTTACATCATTTTCTAACCTTTTTTGTCTGGCGTAAAGAACGATTTGTTTCGATTCCTTTAAAAGTCTTGCCAATTTTAAATTTGAAAAAACTTTTTGCAAAGTGCGTTTTCGCTCCCAACATTATTATTGGCTCTATTGCGCTAGTTTGAAGGATGATGGAAATCCAGATGTTCAGGATCAGGAGGTGAGATCCGGTGATGAGTTAAAAGTTCCAATCCAAGCTCCCTTATTTTTTCCTGTGTTATTTTTGCAGAGTGAGGCCTCACGTTATCTTGTTGAAGGATCCTTTTTCTGGTATTGACCAAAACTGATCGTTTTTTATGAGCTCTTGTTTCATTCGCTCGAATTGTTCACATTACACTGTCGCTCAATGGTCTGACAGGGTTCAAGCAATTCATAGTGTATAATCCCAGAAAAATCCTACCACACACAAGCAAGGACTTTCTTTATTGTTAGTGATGGTCGAGGGGTTGGAACAAGTACTTTTCCGGAAGAAAGCCATTGTTTTTATCGTACAGGATTATTGTAAATTTTGTTCCCAGGATGAAGCTGTCAGACCGGTCCGAAACAGTTCCATCCCTTGCCATCCACCCACACCTCATATATACCGGCTTGGGGCCAGTTCAATCGGTACAGCAAAAGCAGTTTTTTTCTTGAAAGGCTTGATGTTAAAATATAATTCTAGATTTTTTTTAAGAAAGGGGAGAAGGGAGAGGGATAGTGGCTTTTCACAACTCTCCGAAAGTCGATGCAAAGCGAGCAAATGCCCTGTAGCAAATTACACCGCTGACCAGGTCCATGTGTCCGATAGGGCCCTCCACCGGAAGACCCGTAGAGGAAATGCCGCATCGGATAGTATAGAGCAGGTCTTGACACGTAGTATCCAGATAAGGACAGGACCACAGAATGTTAAACTCTTTAAGTTTAGCCTTGAAATTACTGTGACCAGTCAGGAATTAACTGACCCAGAAGTCTGGGAAGAACCAGCTACAATTAAACCTGGCTCTGATATCGCGAAAGAAGAGATAGGTAGTCCGCCCTTTGGGAGAGGAATCCCATCTCTCCTGCCACTGATCAAGAGCCAATTCGCGGATGAGTGATTTTAAAGATTCCAAAGATTCGCCCTCGATTGGGCAAATTTTAGTGGCGCCGACGACAACGAGATAAAAGAGACTCGCAGATGGTACGCCGGTGATCGAGCACCTTGTTCGTCAATTCATGAGGAACCCAAATTCCTTGCCCGTACAATTTTCCAAAACCTTGGACAGCCAGTCTTCAATGATAATTCCTCAATGATTTAATGAGGGTCTGAATCTACCATCGCCTTCAGGATATTATCATCTAATTTTTGGGGTCGTCCTTTTCGTGCGACATCTTTAATATTCCTATTCCCATTTTTAAACTTTTTAAACCACCGATTACACTTGTTTAGTCTCAGAATATTCCCATAAGTATCGGTAATTTTTTTTACTGCTTCGTTTGTCTTCATTCCTTGATCGAACAAAAAAAGCATACAATGACATAGGAGTGCTTCTTCTATTGTTGGCCCTGACATCTTTCCCCCTTGGTAAATAAAAAAAATTACAACCATAGCATTAACGTGCTTGCGAGAAACTGTGAATGAGCTCATCGAAGGAATTTTGATTACTTAACGGTCCCTCTAATATGTAACATTAGATCATTTTTTCATGTAAACGATTAATTTCAGCCCAACGACAAATTATTATTTATTATTAACGGATTGATTGAATCCAAACGCAATCCGTTAGCCGGTTACATGGCTTACGAAGCATCCATTCATTTTAATAAATACGATCTTGGCGTCAATCTATTGAAACATCTCAAGAAAATCGATCAACCTATAAGATGTCATTTCTTTTGGCCGCTTTTCATTGCCGCCTCGAAAACAAGCGGCGAAACCGGTACGCTGAACATTATACGAATCCATCCTGATTTAAATATTAATTAAAATCGTTTTCCGATAGGTATTTTTAATATTTTGACGGTTATGGACTCGCTTGAATTGAGCGCCGATTATGATACGTTGGTGGATTATGTTCTGCCGCACGTAAACATGTCGATTCCGGAAAATTTATTGAAAAAATTTCAACATCACGGATTCAACACGTCGACGTGTCTTTCGCCCATTATGCATCATTTGCTGAAAAATAATAACATTCAATCGGCCTCTGAACTATGTAAGTACGATCAATTTATTCGTTAATAATCGTATTTTTGATTTATATTTTATTAATCATCAGGCGAATTATCTGATGGTCGACTCGATTGCGAAAATATAATATTTCCGCTATTGCTCAGTTATTTATCGACAGGAGACGTAGATAGTGCTCATAATATATTGAAAGCGTTTCAAGAGAGACCTAAATTTGAAAAGGACTGGATCGGAAATTTTCTTGTTAAATTCTCATCGTACCGTAAATGGAAAGTTGACATTAAATATTTCAATAACTTATTGAGAGTGAGTATTTTATTTTTAGTCGTTTTTATCTGGCGTAGATTATGAATATATTTTTGTTCATTCAACGCAGGTTTTGTTAGAATCGGGTACAAAAATATCACCGCAAGCCATTGAATTGTGCTGTCAAAATTTAGAAAAATTTCCAGAGCATCAAAGTACCATTGAACAAACAAAACATAACTTGGAGTTGATGAAAAACATCGATTTGGTGGATCAAAGCTTGGAAAATACATCGCAACACAATCAAGTAATACCTTATTTAATTTATTTTTATAAATAATATTATTTTATCATGTTTATTAATATTTACAGATGACTATTAAAGAATTAGAAACGCATCTCGTTGAGCTGGAATCAAAAGACATGAATACACGTGGAGTATTGAGAAAGCTCTTGCAATTATATTGTAGACATAATGATATCAAGAATGCAAAAAAAATATTGGAAAAATGTAATATTGAAGAGGTAACTAATTATTTATAATTTCGGGATTTATTATGTTAAACACAAAATCAAATCCTTTTTTTACACGATTATTTCTAAAAAAAACCAACACTCAAACTTGAAACAGCAAATCGGACTAAAATTATCACAAAAATTGGGAAACTATTGGGCCGAGTCTTTAATCTTTCGTAGCTTGATTGACTTGCTCCTCAAAAATGGAGGTTTTTTCATTCAAAAAGGCTCTGTAAGGAACAGAAAAGGTGATAGTCTGTTGGAGCAACATCTGGGGAGTGAGGTGATTGTAGAAAAGCAGACTATCCAAGATCTTGAATGTTTTTTAATCACCCTTGACAAATATGATCTCGTAGACACTCTTGCGATTGACGAGTGCAGGG